>PVIC010002295.1:47274-79345 GCA_004025085.1 Thryonomys swinderianus | reverse complement strand
CTGAACTACAAAGCAAGACCCTGTCTCAAAAAAAAAAAAAGGGAGGTGGGGCTGGAGGGTTAGCTCAGTGGTTCTGGCACCTGCCTCGCAAGCACAAGGCCCTGAATTCAATCCTGGTAACCACATACAATGCTGGGTGTGGTGACTCATGCCCACCAGCCATCAATACCACATACCACGGTGCTGGGTATGGTGGCTCACGCTTGTAATCTCAGCACTCGGGAGGCAGAGGCAGGAGGATTGCTGAATTCGAGGCTTGTCTGGGCTACATAGTGAGCTCAGAGCCAGCCTGAACTGCAAAAGCAAGACCCTGTCTCAAAAAAAAAGAAACTAAAGCAAATACTATGGAAGAACAAACATAAGGGAGGGGAGGGGAGGAGAAGGGAGGGGACAAAGGCGGGAGGGAGCGAACAGGCCAGGAGAGCTGGTCAGCGGCAGAATGCTTGTCCAGCATGTGCAAGGTACTGAGCCTGATCTCCAGAGCAAAATAGAGACAAAAAAGTAAAACACTAAACAATATTAATTAAAGAATTCCCATTATATATTCATCTTTGTCTTGGACTCACCAGTCAAAGCAACACTTAAAAGAGGTTTAAATATTGAAATGCAAGTAATAAGAAGTTGATTACTAGCAGACAAATGGTCTACATAAACAACCAACATTATTATTAAAACATCAGAAATTAATCTTGCTCAGCAAAGTAGCCAGACATGATAATCTCTTACACTGCAACAGAAATGTAACAGCAAGTCTTAGCTATGGTGGCATTCAAGAATAAAATATTTAGCTGTATATAAAATGCACCAATAAAATCCAGAATCTAACTAAAAAAAAAGAATAGAATATCTGGGAATAAATATAACAAGGTAATGTCAAGATTTACATAAAGAAAATTGAAAATTAAAAAGCTTTACTGAAGTATATAAATCAAAACTGCTATGTTACAAGCTTAGACTTCACTTAATCAATGATAGTTTCCCACTATGTAAAAGGAGGATACTTGTGGACTCACAGACATTACCAGGGTTTTGATGGGGCAACTCATGAAAAGCAACCTGCAAAGAGAGAAGTAAAGGGCCTGGATTTAGCTCAGTGGTACTGAGCCTGCCCTGCAGAAGCAAGGTCCTGAGTTTGATCTCCAGTACCAGAAAGAAAAGAAAGAGAAATAAGGGCTCAAAGAACCTCAAAAATTACCATAAGGGAGGCTGGGTGGACACTGGCTAAGATTTGCAGAAAAATATAGATGTCTCTCAAATCCATGTAAATGGATTCAAGCTTTAATAAGTAAGCCAGACTTGGGGAAACAGGCCTATAGCCGGAGCTATTCAGAACTCTAAGGCTAGAGAACCACTTGAATCCAGGGCTCTAGACAGACCAGAGCTACACTGAGACTTTACTGTTAAATAAATCAGGCACACTGGGTTAAATAGCAAAATATTTCTGTTATGTGAGAAATTTAAAGTATAACTAAATTAAGCAGAATAAAAGGGAGATCATACAAAATAGGGAGAAAGATCTTTTGCAAATGAGAAAGAGAACCAGGGATTGGGGGGTAGACATAAAGACTTAAACTGTGTTATGTACACGTACCAACTCCCCATAATGAATGTGATCACTGTGTACTGCAAACATGTACTAATACAACAAGAAATCAAAAAAAGATAAAAGGAATTTTTTAAAAATGGAAAAAGTACAGGGCTTGTATTTGCTTAAAGAAGTAATTTCTCAAAGTACTGGCCTGATGTATAAAGCATAATTAAAATGTTATTTAGTAAAACATTTTACTAAAGAAAAAGTAAAGAAGAGTACAATTCTCAAAAACCCCAAATCATAAGCCTCAGGCGCTTGTGGATGAGCGAGCTCCCCCGACACTGTCACCTAACAGGACATAAGCGATTCTGGGTGTTTGGTCAGCACTTGGCTTCCATCAGCCGCAGAACCAGTGGGTATCTGGAGCGTCCTTCATGTCTGACTGGCCTGGTGGTTACTCCTGAATGGTAGGGTTCGTACTTAATCCTTTCGCTGGTTATGTCTCAACCCTGTCATTATCCAAATGACAGGCCAGGAGAGAGGGAAACTCGTGCACTGTTGCCATTTCTTCTCTCCTAGGAAACAACAATGTTCTTGGGGATGGAACGGACACTAAGGATTTGTTCCACGTTTGCCTCATTTCCCTCCCAACGTTGTGTGAGGGGAGGAGAAGGATGCCCAGTATCCCTCAGCTTTGGTGGCAAAGACGGCGGGGCACGAGTCCCTGATCCATGCTGACCTGCAGTGGACTCTGGCAAATTGCCAGCTTCTGGGATTTTGCCTCTGTAAAGCACATTACTACTTCCTGTTGTAATTCATGGAGAGTCATGAATCAGAACAAAGTAAAGCACCTCGTCTGCAGGGGCCACTCATCCAAAGCAGCCTGGTCTTCCTTGTGCTCCATGTTCTTCTTTCCTCCCTCCCAACTTCAAAAGCTCTTCTGAAAGCATCCTCTTTTTCTTATAAATGGATCAAGGAATTAATGGGATAAACTTAGATTTTCAAAGAAACTACAATATTTATACAAAATCACTTCCAGATGAATCAAAGCTTTGTAGAGCCATGGCCTCTTCATTTGGGCTATTAAAAAGGCAACAAACTGGGCCGGAGGGTTAGCTCAGCGGTTCCGGCGCCTGCCTCACAAGCGCAAGGTCCTGAGTTCAATCCCCGGTAACCACATATAATGCTGGGTGTGGAGACACACCCACCAACAATCAACACCGCATACCACAATGCCGGACGTGGTGGCTCATGCCTGTAATCCCAGCACTCGAGAGGCAGAGACAGGAAGATTGCTGAGTTCGCGGCGGCTTGCCTAGGCACCATAGTGAGCTCAGGGCCAGCCTGAACTGCAAAGCAAGACCCTGTCTCAAAAGCAAAAAAAAAAAAAAAAGCAACAAACTGGTGGCTTGTGTGCAATAGAAATTTCTTTCCCACAGTTGTGAAGACTGGGGCGCCCAAGGTTAAGACACAAGAGAGTATCAAGCTGGGGAGGGCCCTGCCCTCCTGCACAGAAGGTGGGCACTCACCGTGTCCACACCTGGCAGAGGAGCTCTAAGAGTGCTTGCTATTCCAGTTATGAAGACCCCACCTGCAGGGTCTGAACACCTTCGGAGGCCCTGCTCCTAAGACTCTACCTCCAGCCTGAGGGTCTCAACATAGGACAAAAACTCAGACCACAGAGGTCATTTTATAAGGTAGATGGACAAAACAAAAACAGCAAAAATAAGCCCGTGGACCTCTCTTGTGGCTGTGTCTAGATGTCCCCCCAAAGCCTCCTGCAGTCACAGGTGGGGTTTTTCAGAGGAGGCTGGATCTACAGTGTGTGACCTTGCACTAAGGGTGTGTGATTACTCAGTCCACTGACGGGTTTGGCGCTGCTCTAAGCCAGGTAGCAAAACCAGAGTGTAAATGGGCAGAAAGGAGTCATTCTTATCTCTTGTCACTGGTTGTGTACTGCTGCTGTGCTGTGCTTGCCTTCTGTTCTTCGATGCCTGTTGTCGGCCATGCTACCGTTCCTTGGGGCCAGGCAGTTATGGACTGAAACCTCTACAAACTGTGAGACAAACAAACCTTCCCCCTTTAACTATGAGTGTCAGCATTTTGTCTCAGCAGTCAGAAGTAACTCACTCAACCTCCGTCCACAGAGAACTACACTCCAGCTGGTTTATCCCCTTTTTCTATGTGTGGCCCAAAGGTGAAATATATTTTTAGTAGAAATGGATCTACAATCCATATCTACTGCCAACCAATTTTCCTACTGTAGTTATTTTGTTAGAATTGTCATTATTTTATATACCATTTTAAAAATGGAGCAAAGTAGGGGCTGGAGATTTAGCTCAGTGGTTCTAGCACCTAGCAGGCGCAAGGTCCGGGGTTTGATCCCTAGTAACCATATACAATAATACTGGGCGTGGTGACTCACACCCACCAGCAATCAGTACCTCATACCACAATGCCAAACATGATGGGTCACCCTGTCATCCCAGCACTCGGGAGGCAGAAGCAGAGGCAGGAGGACTGCTGAGTTCAAGGCTTGCCTGGGCTACATAGTGAGCTCAGGACCAGCCTGAACTACAAAAGCAGGACCGTATCTCAAAAAAAAAAAAGGAGCAAAGAATACATCTGTGTTTTGTGTTATTTTTACTTTCCTGCCAAACAACACAATGGCAGTCACTGTGTTTCTACAGACAGAAGGGTTAGGCCAAAGGGGCACAGAAACCAACCCCTTCATAAAAGGATGAAACCACCCTCTGCACAGACTGCCCCATCATTGTACTTGCTGTTGCTTGAATAAGTATGTCGGCCGAAAGTCCACATCAAAAGCCTCCCCTCTGAGGTCAGGGTCACAGGCTGGACATGTGAGGAGGTGGTAAGGCCACACTGAGAGCCCTGGTGAGCGATACCCAGGCTCTTCCAGAAGCCTCAAGAGGCCCTGCCCACTTCCCCTCCCGCATGGTTAAAGGAAGACGGTGTTCCCAAGAGGAAGTGGCCACTTGCCAGGCTCTGCCTCTGCCAGCTTCTTTATCTGGGGCTTTCTACCTTCCAGAACTGAAGAGTTTCTGTTGTTTGTAAGAAACTCTGCGTTCTTTCATTACAATACCCGAGGGACTGTGACACAGTGAGGGAGTTTTCCCCTTGTCCTGTCCTCTGCTCACTTATCATGTGACTTTTCAAAGCCTTAAAAAAAAAATCACTGGCCATAAGCTGGTGCCTAATACGCTGGGTACTTCTCCACCAGTAACACTGGCTAAACCCTCTCCACCTCAGGTGTCAGGCAGGCACAGACTGAGCTACCAAGCTGCATCAAGCCTTGGTACTGGCTTTCTTAACTTGCTAAGTGAGAGAAGGCAGATGACACTATGAAACTTTCGCAGTGGTGGCTCTAACCACCCGCCCCCGAAAAGTGATGTATACAAAGTCTTGTGGTGGCCCTTGGGGAAAATAACTTGGTAGTTGGTTACTTTCATGTTTTCATGAAAATAAAAAATCAGTGGCAAGGGAAAATCTGATTTTTTTTTTTGGCTAGGTTTTCTTTTTTAATTTGAAAATGAAAACTTATTTAAAATAATTAATATGAGCATCACAAATTTATTAATGAAAAACAAAATTCATTCTTCATAGAGCAAGCCCTCTTTTAAAAACCCTTGAGTATGGTAACCATAAAACTAACCATACTCTTATCTATTTTTTTATGTCTGTCAGTAATGACCTCCTACATAGAAGTATCTCATAATACCTACTTTGCTATCAAGGATTCTTGGTATTAAAATCTTCCTATTAAAACATTTTATAATCACAATATTATTTTATGCCAATTTGGCCTGCCTCTCTTATTTATAAAATTTCTCCATCTTTTTTCTAATCTTATTTTTCTTTTTTGAGACAGGGTCTGTCTGTGTAGTTTAGGCTGGCCCTGAGCTCTCTAGGTAGCCCAGAAAATCCTTGAACTCAGCAATCCTCCTGCCTCTGCCTCTTGAGTTCTGGGATTACAGACGTGAGCCACAACACCCAGCACTGTGGTATGTGGTACTAACTGCTGGTGGGCGTGAGTTACCACAGCCAGTACTGTTGTTGTATGTGGTTACAGGGGATTGCACCAGTGACCCTGCGCTTGCTCAGCAGGCATTGGAACCACTGAGTTAAATCTCCGGCCCCTTTTTTCTAATCTTAACACCACCATATCTGTCCCTAATGAAGAAATTTCCCTACACTGGAATATAACCCGTGTTTTTCAGTTTTTTTATTTGTTTGTTTTTTGTGGTATCGGGGATCGAACTCAGGCCCTTGTGTGTCCAAGGTTGAAGCAGTACCATTTGAGCTAAATCCCCAGCGCCCTGTAACCTGTAAGTGTTAATATTCCCATTCATATCTCCAAGTTCTCAGAATAAAGATGTGTGCTATTCTAGGGAATAAGGAGTTTGTTTAGTAATATAAAAGCATCTTGTGGTAAAATTCATACCAATTTAATATATTTTGATCCTGTAATAGTACAATTTATCTTCTGATTCATTTAAAAATGCCCCCAATATATTCATGGCAAATTTAGCTCGACAGCTAATTCTGAAAGGTCTGTTCAAGTACACTATTAGTAAACAACTCCTTGAGAGTTAGCATAAACAATAAGTGAAAGAGGAACCATATATTTCAGCAAATAGAAAGGGAAGTGTGGAAGAGTTGAGTCCATCTCTCCTAGAGGGTTTTTCTTTTTGACACTAGACACTGAGAGGTACAGGATCTAGGTTTTCAGACACCATCTGCCGGCATGTAATTAGTGTACTTCCTTTTCCTACTCTCCTCTCAAAACCAAAACAAGACATTTATAGAACCAGCTCCATGTTGTGCTCACAGGCATCCCAGCGATGCAGTCTTTCTCCAGCACTCTTTGTCAGCACCTGAACTGCTGTGTTCCACTATGTGTCATGAGAGGGCAATAAATCTCTTCCCAAGGCCCCTGTGAGGCATAGAGAGAAGAAACTCAACACAGAAAAACAATGTTTTTTTCAAAATATGCTTCTTTAGATAAGACAAGGGATGGTACTGATGGCGTGTGGAAATCTACAGAAAGCAATTGCCTCCTTGCTTATGGCTGACAGGATTTTATACTTGTCTGACATTCTCTTTGCAAAGTTCTGCCTGACTGTATTCAACTTTCTGTATTTTCTGATTATTAATACTTATGATATGTAACATAGGAAAATGAAAACAAACTCCCTTGTAAATTCTGTACTCAGAGGAATAACTAGCAATGTATAATTCTATATCCTTCAATTTTTTCCTACACAGATGATGTTTTCTGCTTTCTGTGCCTTCCCTGTTTCCTGTGGTTTTTTTTGAGCCAGGGTCTCACTTTGTAGTTCAGGCCAGCTCTGAGCTCACTATGCAGCCCAGGCAAACCTCAAACTCAGCAATCCTCCTGCCTCTGCTTCCTGAGTGCTGGGATGACAGGGTGATCCACCACACTTGGCATTGTGGTATGTGGTACTGATTACTGGTGGGCATGAGTCACCACTCCTGGCAATGTTGTATGTGGTTATCGGGGATCAAATCAGGGACCTTGCACTAGCTAGGCAGGCGCAGGAACCACTAAGCTAAATCTCCAGCCCTGGCTCACGCGTTTTACATGTACAGATTTCTCTTCCTACCTGCAGGTACCAAATTACAGGCCTTTTACCACAAATGTAGGTCTCTGGAGACAAATCCACTTGGCACTTGCAAACACAAATCCAAAGGACTTGCAAACACAGATTCACCGTTTTCCTTCCTCTTCCTTCAGTTTTTCTCACACTCTGCCAATTGGACACAATGCCAGTGTTTCCATGAGCAAAGCATTCAGTGTGCCCTTTGCCTGGCCCTGAGCGCTGAGCAACACAGCCCTGTGTGCTCCCTTCAGTCACCTCGAGGACAAGGAGGACCTCCAGTATGAAGTCCACACCCTCATCAGGCAGCAAGATCCTCCTCCTCTTATGTCAGCCCGCTGAGAGCCCAGAAAGGTGCAGAACTGGCTCGCTATGACCCTGCCTCGAGGCCTCATGCTCCACCTAGTGGTCCAGACGGCACCCTGGACGGACAGCGCCAGGTCGGATCTCATTGGGCTGCAGCCCAGGGTGGAAATGCCCCAAATCTCCACAACAACAGCTGTTTTCGTTATTGTTCTTTACAAAGGGCCCCAGATCACTGTGGTCTCTCTTTCCTTACGTCTACTAAGTAAAAATCACATAATCATTTTGACCCTGTAGCGACTCTGTCACTGATAGCCTTCCAGAACTTTCACAAAACACAATAAATAAAAACAGTGTTGGGCAGAGGATGTAGCTCAGAGGCAGAGCACCTGTCTGGCAAGTGTGAGGTCCTGAGTTTGATCTTCCAATATAACCAACCAATCAATCAATCAATAAAATTTTACACAATGTTCATTCATCTACATATTAATTCTCCCACTCAATGCACCTTAGGGACACCTGCCACATTGCAGGTACTCCAGGCACTAATCACCCCAGCCTGGTAAGAGGAAATCAGGTAAATAATGAAAATAATGCACAGGGAACACTCCACAGAATAGGACCAGGACCAGACAGGCTTCCCGGAAGTGATGGCAAGTGGGCTGACTCGGACAGTCAGGAAAAGTCAGGTACAGACAACACCTCCAGCTTTCGGCTCAGCAAGACACAGCAACTCAGCACATCACTGAAAAGCTATCCTGAGGCAGAAGCCGCCTGCGACACAAGACGTTAAAGGTCACTTTCCTCATCCTCTTCTCTTCAGAAATAACATCTTCAACCATGAGAGGAAGTTCCCCGTCACACAGAAGTCTCCTTCAACACATTCCAACAGTGTGAGACTAAAAGGACCATGCAGCCATGGCACAGTGTTAGTCATCTTCGCCACAGCTGTCCACAAACCACATGCTGAACCTGCAGCTCTTCCTCTGTCTCTCCTGGATTCGACACCGCAGAGCAGCAGTGCGACTCGTTGCCTTGGTGCCAGTGTGTGTCTCTGTCCAGCAGTTAGCATGTTACCATTAACTGCTTGGGTCCAGGTTTAGGATGCTCCTCACTGGTCTACGAGGCCCATTTCCTGCTTTGGGTTTGTATGTTGTCTCAGGACTATGCTTGGTTTTCTCTCCCTGGCCACCCAGCGCACATCACAACCTGCACGTCACAACCTACACGTCATGAGCTCTGTTTCTAAGGTCCCCTCTTGGCATCCATGGCGGCCCAGGCTCAGACACGGATGGCCTAGGACAGCCACAGTGACACTCCACTTCCATGCCACAACTGCTTGGGAAACACTGGGACCCCAGGACCTCCTCAGAGTTGCCCTTCAACTAAAACGCCATGTTTTTACAAATTTAACTGACAGCCACATCACCATCGCTTTCTCTTGTCCACAACTAATGTCAAAAACCATGGCCATACCAGATGTACCAGTGCACGCCTGGTGTTCCAGAACCTGAGAGGTGGAGGCAGAATCGCTGAGGGTTTCAGGCCAGCCTGGGCTACAGTGAGTTCCAGGCAGACCCAAATCACACAGCAAGGCCTGTCTCCAGAAGGAAACAAGAACTATGTTCATTTCTATCAACCCTTTTATGGCTACGCCTATCTATGTTAGAAAGGAAACATTTTTCTCAGGAGGAAAGTTACCATTCATTTGATAAGTATTTATTAGCACAAAATACACACAGGACATTGTGCCAGATGTCAGGAGCACAAAGTTGAGTGGACACGATGTTTCACTGTTACCCTTTTACGTAAAATTACATAAAACAAGAGCTCTGTTTGGTCGCTGCTGAGTGAACTGTTCCCACCCTCATTAGTCATTTATAGATCTGTCTTTCCAATGCATCATAGACACTCACCGACACTGTAGAACCTCTTCAGCTCCGTGCGCCTGATTTCCTTCAGCTGGTTGTTTTTCCTCTTTTTCTTCTCCTCAGTAACATATGCCTCTTCCACAGCAAGGCTGTACTTGTCTTGCTCCAAAACGATAGAAGTAGCATCTTCCTTGCCAGGATGAGGCCTGGGAGCTATGCTTGATGCTGCCTCCACATTTTGTTTGGCTTGCTTTTTCTTTTTCAATCTGGGGAGGAAGGATATAATTTACTACACGAAATCCTATTCACTGCATGCTGCCAGGCTTTGAAAATTACTTAACTGATGCAGGAAATACTTTATAACATTAATTACATTTTCTCATTATTCTTTCATATGTAATGACTTAAAAAATTCTAATATCATGACCTGCAGCTTTTCCTGAATTCTATATCCATAATATTGTATGTCCAAAAAGTCTTGGGAAATGTTGTAGGCATGAGCCTCCCATAGGCTGTTAAATGCTGAGTGTCTCTAAAACATCAAGATCGACAATCACCTTACTATAATGCCACACTTGAAATGTTACATTAAAAAAAAAATAGCATTCTGGTTTTCCGTGGAACCTCTGCACTGACTGTCAAACATTTGGTAAAAACAAGTCCTTTGTCACTGCTCCAAAACTCAGTGCCAAGGTTTGGCAAGATGCAGACCAGTTCTGGTGTAATTCTTTTCCTTCGTGCACAAGATAAAAGCACTGAAGGGCACAAATTCCTGAGCTCTAAAGTAATATAACAACACATAATTATCATTCCAATTACTAGTAGCTGACTGATGTCTTAGTAAACATCTTTGATGCTTCCAATTCTTTGCTCCTGAGTCCCAGATGGATGCAATGAAGATTCCAATAATTCACCGAAACCCAATCATTCCACATATTTTACAGTGGACACCTTGCTGCCATCCACTGATGTCACTCTACTCACCCATCTTCCTCGAGAATATGTGAGCAATACCAAAGGTAACCTGCGAGCACAGGGCTTAACTTCCCAGGCCTGAGGCTTCTGCTCAGACAGGCACAAGTACCATTTCACCAGGACCCTCCCGGCCTCTCCATGGGGAGTGTCCAGGCACTGTGCACCTCTTCTTGCAACATCTCTACTTCCTTTGCCTTCCTGGCCATCTGGACAATTGGATGTTGAGTAAAGAGGTAATGTTTTGGTAGAAAGGGAGATAACTTTAGGATAATTCAGGGAGGAACGTTTGGTTATATGCTGCTCTCCTCTGAGATGGTGAATGAACCCACATAACAGCTGAGAAAGGTCCCTGTGAGGCTCTGGCCCTCAAAAAGCTCTCAGATCACTTCTTTGATAGTGCATGCCTGGAGTACCTAATGTACCACGTATTTCCATTCGTTTTATCATTTCCTTCTCCTCTTTTCTCTCTCTTCCCTTCCAGCTTTCCATACCCTTCCCCTTAGAAAAAAAAAAAAAAAAGACCTATCTTCCTAGTTTCTATTATGTCTTTCAATTTTATCAGGTTCTTAGATGTTACAAAGGCCTTAGGCCCTGCAGCAAAATAGCTGGAAAAAGCCGTAGAGGAAAACACTCCTGTCTCTTAGTTCCGCTATCTTTTTATGTCTTCTTGATCAAAATTACACACACAAGAAGCCACTATTTCCAGTAAACATGTTTTCATTATCCCCTGATTTGAAACTATCCTGGTAAAAGAATGGGTTTCTCTTTGCGAATCTGGGACTGATGTTGCTTTGAATAAATTTCTCCCATGAAGATCACTGTTGAAAGCTTAACTGACGTAGACCCTGGACACGGCATAGGCGTGTCTCCTCACACAGGAGCTTGGCCTCTGCAGCCCAGCCAAGGGCCTTCTCCAAAATGGCGCCTGTGGATGGGATGACCCTGTCCCAACACAGTAGCTGACCAAAAACGTGTTTCAAGTGAACCTTCCTCACCATTCAAAAAATGACTTGTTAGAAAGAGAAAATAGGTGTCAAAAATTAGTTTTGCTCTGCCTGAGCCATGCTGCTTCTTAATCTGCATTCTCCACTTCAGGTCTATTTCAGTGCCCCACTTCACTCTCCCCATGATAAACAACCTCGGTTAGATCTATGGCTGTGTTTTGATGAATAGGGCTCACTAGAGACTGATTTTCACACATGGAAATAACAAAAGGGATACACTGTTTTATTCATTTTATCCCTTTTCTGCACAGAATATTGCTGTCAACCTACATGGCAAAACAGTTACTTCAGAAAAAATGTTAGAAAACAGCAATACCAAACTTGTTTCACAAAGACTATAATTTAATACTTTAAAACTCTCCAATTGGCTACCCCTTTTGTTTGAACCGGAATCTTCTAGAGAATTTGTTTCTCTAGAAGTTATCAACATAACTGGAACATACTGATCTTGCATGTGCAAATGAGCATGGTTTTTGGAAGTGTTCAGTGAAATCCTTACAAAATGGAAATACGTCTTTTAATACCTTCACTTGATGAATGCAGAGTAGTTAATGCTCTTCGACATTCCTTTCTAGAACTATTTTTTTTTTCTTTTGTCTTCTAGGTCTTCTTGACTTGTTTTTCAAATTGCTATTTTATCAGGGTGACTCAGTCTCACAACAGAAGTCTGTTACCACTACATTACGGAAAAAAATGGGAAAAAAGATTCTGCAGAAAAGTGGGTACATCTTAAGCTTTTCTAATGATCCCAAAAGTATGTGTATTTGTCTTGTGTAATAAAAAGTACTTGGCAAATCGTCTCAAATGGGTACTTGAATGAAGAACATGCCTGTGTGTTCACCGACAGATGAACACATAAAGAAAATAGGGTACCTATTCATAATGAAATACACTCCACAATAAAGACAGACAAATCTGAGATATATACGAAGGAGAAGGGTGCACCTGGAGAGAGGGTAAGGTAAGTGCAACCACCAGACACATGAGCTTCAACACCCACTGGCTCTTCTCATGAGTAAGGTGAGGGACAAATAAAGGGCAAAACAAAAGACTGGTAAAAGGAAATAGGGAGACAGATCTTCTGCAAATGGGAAAGGAGCTGAGAGGCTGGGCGGGGGGGTGGATATAAAAAGATTTAAGATGCATATGAATATAATCATTGTATGTCACCACATAAACTAAAAAAAAAAAAATAAAAAGGAGGATGAAGACCAGAGATGGAGGGAGGAGAGAGGGAATACAGAGGACCAAGGTGGAGTACAAGCCGGGACCCACCTCCAAAATGAAGGGTGTACATATCATGCCCTGCAAACATGTCTTAGAATATAAAAAAACTAAGGGCCGGAGATTTAGCTCAGTAGTTCCAGCGCCTGCCTCACAAGCACAAGGTCCTGAGTTCGATCCCTGGTAACCACATACAATGTTGGGTGTGGTGACTCATGCCCACCAGCCACCAAAACCACATACCACAGTGCTGGGCGTGGTGGCTCACACCTGTAATCCCAGCACTCGGGAGGCAGAGGCAGGAGGATTGCTGAGTTCCAGGCTTCTTGCCTGGGCCAAATAGTGAGCTCGGGGCCAGCTGAATTTACAAAGCGAGACCCTGTCTCAAAACAAAAGCAAAAACAAAAACAAAAACAAAACTAAAATCTGTATGAAGAAAGCACTGAAAGAGTTTTGATTTCAGCCTTTAAATGAAGGAAGGAAGCACAGTGCCGAGCACATGACAAAAGTCCCGTGGTCTCCAGAGCCCAAGGTAGGCAGTTTCATCTCTGCACAGATAAGGGAAGGGAGGCCAAGGGAAACTCGGCCGCTTCCCAAGGTCTCGGGGCACAGTGTAGCTGCGCAGCCGGAATTCACAAGCCAAGGTTATCAACACTACCCCAGGCCGCCCACGGCTACTCTTCAGAGTCTGTCCCTGGACCCGAAGATGAGCCCTGGGTGTGGGAGTCCTAGGACCCCAGGAAGAAGGGCGGACGTGGCGACTCCAACCCAGGTGCCCACAGGAAAGGAGGATGGAACTGGAGCAGGGGCCTTGGCGTCCCAGGATTCAGCTGTGACCTTCTCTCTGCAGCTTCAAAGGAAACAAAAGCAAGAGGCTGACATGATTTTCAAGGTCCTTTCTGCCTCTGACACTGTATACTTGGTTGAGAAGATCAGGAAATGTGCTGAAGCTGTTTTGATGTTTAAAAAAATGTTGTTTTGGGCCGGAGATTTAGCTCAGTGGTTCCGGTGCCTGCCTCACAAGTGCAAGGTCCAGAGTTCGATCACCAGTAACCACATACAATGCTGGGCATAGTGACTCACACCCACCAGCCATCAATACCACATACCACAGTGCCAGTTGTGGTGGTTCACACCTGTAATCCCAGCACTTGGGAGGCAGAGGCAGGAGGATTGCTGAGTTTGAGGCTTGCCTGGGCTACATAGTGAGCTCAGGGCCAGCCTGAAATACAAAGCAAGACCCTGTCTCAAAAAAAAAAAAATTTTTTTTTTTTTTTTAAATCTAAACTAACTGTTCCCAAGAATTCTCCACTTGCTTGTGTTTTCATCTAAGTCTCGGCTTCCATCCAAGAGCCCCAGACCCAGAAAGCACCAAAGTCAGGAGACAGTACTATGTGTTCCTATTGGGCATTAAAAACAAGGCAAATCAACTAAGAAACCAAAGTAGCAAAAAACTCCACTGCTGTGGGGCTAACAGCACAAAAAGTAGAAAATGTCAAAAGTGATCAACCATGAAGGCTACATAGTCTTCTTTAAAAACTGCTTTTCCCTTAAAAACTGCTTTTCTTGGGAAGCACAGCACCACAAAGAAGTTACATAAAGCTACTTCAGGACTACATAAAAGATGTACCCACAACATGACTGCATGAAAAAACCCTACAGAACTGTATTATCCCGTGACTCCAGTTGTGTGAAAAAACAAAGCCAAAATACAGAAAATCCTCCCAAAACAATGACTGCATACAAGTGGCCACAGATATCCACAGCTTTGGTGGAAATACAGGAAAACGGTGACTAGGGAAAGGTAGCAAAGAACTTTTGTATTTATAAAATTTGCTATTGTCAAACTTTTGGGTATAGCAAGTATATTTTACTTCTGCAATTACAAGGCCAACATAAAATTCTGCATCAGCAACAACTCTTTCTCCTGAACCCAACTGTCCTAGTGAAGTCTGGGACTGAGCCCTTACTTCGACTCTGGTTCAACTCCCTCCATCAGGGTGTTTCCTTCAGTTTGTTCTCAGCTGTCCTGTCTGCAGCCCTGGTCACTGTGCTGTTCTGTCCCTGAGTCCAGACTGGTTTTTCCTGCTCATCTAACCCTGATTTTCCCACTTCCAGACTTAGTGGACAGGGCTCAGCTCCTAGGCCCAAGTGTTTGCATTTGAATCTTCCTTGGCCCTGCAGTGATCATCCTTGGAAGAATTACTAAGGCAAAGCATCAGGTTCCTTGCTCTTGAATTAAAAACAAAGGAAGGTGGGGGGTGGAGATTTAGCTCAGTGGTTCCGGCACCTGCCTAGGAAGTATAAGGTCCTTAGTTCAATCCTCAGTAACCACATACAACAATACTGGACATGGTGACACAAATCCACCAGTAATCAGTACCACACATGACAGTGCTTGGCTTGGTGGTTCACACTTGTCATCCCAGCACTCGGGAGGCAGAGGCAGGAGGACTGCTGAGTTCAAGGCTTGCCTAGGTTACATAGTGAGCTCAGGGCCAGCCTGAACTACAAAGTGAGACGCTGTCTCAAAAAAATAAATAAATAAAAATAAAGCAAGGTAGGAGTCAGGGGTTTAGCTCAGTGGTTCTGGCATCTGCCTTGCAAGTTTAAGGTCCTGAGTTTGAGTCACAGGAATCAGATAATACACTGCCAGGTGTTGTGACTCATGCCTGTAATCCCAGCACTAGGGAAACAGAGGCAAGAGGATTGCTCCTGAACTACAAAGTGAAACCCTGTCTTAAACAAAACAAAACAAAAACCAAAGTGGTTTTTTTTTTTTTCTTTTTTAGACAGGGTCTACCTTTGTAGTTCAGGCTGGGCCTGAGCTCACTATGTAGCCCAGGCAAGCCTCAGCAACCACCTGCCTCTGCCTCCTGAGTGCTGGAATGACAGGCATGAGCTACCACACCTGGCCGAAGTAGGTTTTTTTTGATGAGTAAAATAAACAGTACACAGAGGGCTCATTTTGTTAATAAACACAACATGCGCCTGGAGCTCAAAACCACAGATTAGGTACTTGATGTGCAGATGTTGTTGTCCTTACACATAAATTTCTAAGGACCCAAGTAAATAAAACAAAAGAACAAACAAGGGTGGGGACACGGCTCCTTGGTGCAGTGCGTGGTGCAGGCTTGCCGTAAGTGTGCGGCCTTGAGTTCAATCTAGTGCTACAAAACAAACTTAAGAAAGACAGAAGGCACCTGACAAATCTAAGGCACAAATACGCCCTCATGCCTTTTTCTTATAATACATAAGTATTTAATTTTGCTATCAATTTAGTACATACTAGTATTAGTACAAACCTATTATTATTTCTAGAAGAACATCATTTCTTGTGTTCCATTTCACTGTGATTTCAGAGCACAGCATCAGATTTTGGTTTCCACTGTACATTCCTAAATGTGGTACCTGACAAGTAAAATCAAACTTCCAGGCAGTGGGAGGACAAATAACCATGGGATGAAAATTCTTTCTTAGAATTATGGTCAAATAAAAACAAACAGGATAATCCCCGGGAAAATCTGTGGATGTACCCAATTCTGGTATCACACTCTAACACATGCATTCTCTTTTTAAAAAATTATGTCCAATCATAATAAAATTCCTCCCACCCCAAAATTGAAGTTTAGCAGTTAAAATGAATATATCCTAATTTCAGAGACAGACTGCAGTTACAGAAGAGATCCTCATGCTCTGTGTTCTGTAACTAGTCACATGGTCTCACACACATGCATGCACATGTGCACACACACACGTACACACACACAGACACACTCTTCCTAGGCCTCAGGGAACAGTCACATGTTGATAAAGACCAGCACTTGCAATCACAACCAGAGGCAAGTCACTGAAACCCAAGTTCCCTTCTCAGAATTCCTCCATTGCTCAAACTCGGGGATTAGCAGGTCTTGGGGCACCTGGGCAAGCAGAATGCAGGCGCTCCTCCATCAGAGGACCCTTGCATTGGGCTCCTGGGGGACATTTCAAGGACACTGACAAAGGCTTTCTGTGCCAAGGTCACTATGACCATATCCCTGAGTGGATGCACGCTGTGGGGCATACCTGCCCTGCGTTCCAGAAATGAGACTGGCCTTTGCTGCTTGTCTACAGTGCTCCAGGGTCGGCAGTTTCCGGACGCTGAAGTCAGATTGCTAAAGAAGGTGCATGACAATCAGTAGAACAGACAAGGGAAATACAGATTCTTCCCGACTTTCAGTGGGGATCTATCCTGATAATCTATCAGAAGTGCAGAATCTGGTCTGGGAATTTAGCTCAAGTGGTATCACGCCTACCTTGGAAGCACAAGGACCTGAGTTCAATACCCTGTACCACCAAAAAACAAAACAAAACAAAAACAAGCAGCACAGAATCCTGTCACTCAGGTAATGCTCCTAAAACCCCGATGAACTGTCACAAAGTTGGAAAAAGTCATCAATAGGAACCACTCTGAGTCCTGTATTCCTCAGCTACAGCCCAAGCAAGATACAACTACAGTTTGCATCACATAACTGAATTGCATAAAGTGCTATACACAAAAATATTAAAACATCAACAATTTTACTGCCAAGCTGCACCTGCCTGGCAAGCACAAGGTCCTGAGCTTGTTCTCCTGTACAAAAAAAAAAAAAAAATTACTGCTTATTCACCCAAAACACACTAACACAGTAATGCAGGAGTTAATCAAAATCTGCATATAGAAATGCTAAGACTATTTGGAAATTGCTTTTCTCTTTTAATTAACAAAATGATACTGGGCTGGTGATTTAGCTCAGCAGTTCCAATGCCTGCCTAGCAAGCACAAGGTCCCTGGTTCAATCCCCAGTAACCACATACAATACCGGGCATGGTGACTCACGCCTACCAGCAAGCAGTACCATATACCACAGTGCTGGGTGTGGTGGCTCATGCCTGTCATTCTAGCACTCAGGAGGCAGAGGCAGGAGTACTGCCAAGTCTGAGGCTTGCCTGGGCTACACAGTGAGTTCAGGGCCAGCCTGAACTACAAAGTGAGACCCTCTCAAAAAAGAAAGAAAAAAAACCAATGTTACCATGCATGTATAACTAAACATAGTTAAACCAGCTGGCTTATTAATTCCATTACCATAAACTTGGAGACTTGAAATACCACATACTTACGGCTTCACAGTCCTGGAGGTCAGAAGTCTGACACAGACTGCATGAAGCTGAAAACGAGCTGTGTGTAGGGCCCTGAGTCTCTCCTTCCTTCCCTAACCTTAGAGCTCCTGCGAAGGCTGCATCCAGTGGGCTCCAGGGTCACATGTCCCTCTGCCTCCCCACCTCTCACTACAGGGCCCACCCTCAGGGTCCAGGCCAACCTCTCAAGCTTCACACCTTTAACTTGCTCCTGTCTTCAAGGCTTCTTTTGCCGTGAACAGGGAGAAAGACCTGGGCATCTCACAGGGCATTACACAGTTAGCCTCCTACACAATTACCTGAGCTTCTGATTTGTCAGTCCGTCAAGCATCACATCACCATCTCTGCTTCCAAGGGTATATTATGCCTGTGACCCACGACGTGAATGCCGCTTGAAAAAGCCGGCAGTAGCTGATACTAAATGTATTCTAAAGAAGAACGAAGCACTGCTTCAGGATGGCTCTGAAATCTCAAACTGCAGTGACCATATTTCAGGTGTGAGCTTTTTTTTTTTTAACCCTAAAACAGCCTCTTGGAGGTAGGGATATTAGGTAGTTCTTCTAAGGATATGTCTCATTTTCGTATTGAACCACTGCAATCTGCACCAAAAGCAATTATTCTGTTCGGATCACTGACAAAACAAAGAAGTCTTTGCAAAGAATTCTTTTTTTTTTTTTTTTACTAGAACTCCTTAGAATGCAGAGACACTTTCCTGGGGGAGGGTGTTGGATGAGGATACACAGGGTTAACTTTCTGGAAATTTGTTGTTACTCAAAATGAATTATGTGTTCTGTTCAACCAATGAATTTGATAGAAAACTGCATTAAGATATATTTAACAACATATATTACAATCACAGCAATATTATTTCAGTGGCATAATTCTTTTAGAGAGTTTTTTTATCTTGCACCTATTTCTATAAAATCTGGCAATTAAAGCAGAGCTACCTTGAAAAATCTCAAGCATAAATACAATGATAACAGGGATTTTCTTCTCTGATTTTAACGTACCCTCCCATGAGTGCTTCAACTGTAGGAACGTGGAGGGAAATAAAGGCTGAAAGGGCACAATCCTGAAAATGACCGAGTTAGCATATAAACTGTGCTCCCTTGAAGCCTGGTATGTGAGACATAAAGTTAACAAGCAACAGAAATGAGGTGCTGATGGGAGGCTGTTATGAATGCCCCAAGAATACATTCTAGCTCAACTTCTACCCCATCTTCCACTTTTAAAAATACATCTTATTGTGTTACACTACTTTAAACGATTTCAGATACATGTATGTCTACCTTTTGTGATGATGTCCTTTCAGTGGGACAAGCTAGAAGCACTCACATCACCTGTGCTACTTGGTACTTTCAAAAAGAATAATATCAGTGTAAGATTTTTAGCAATTAGTTTCAGATGACCAGTTCAGTTGGTTTACATCCACTCTGTTCATTTGGGATCTTTCGGGTATTTTCCCAACTGCTATATACCAGGTATTGATTGAAAATGGGATTCATGGAGGAGACTGGTAAAACCTAGCATAGTGCTCTGGGGTCTAGAGAACTTGTTCACACATGAGAGTAAACCCAGAGTGGACTCTTGGCCTCGTTTTCATGCTCCTGAGAGTCCGTCTCCAGGGCAAAGAGCACCGAACAACCTAACAGTCTGGTCAGTTGGCGTCTCCCATGTCCACCACTCCGTGCTCAACCTACCACAACGAGTGCCTGAGGACATATTTGGAGTCTGTGCTCTGGTGGCCAGCACAGACCTCCTACAACAGATGGCGTCTCCAGGGTGACTAAGAATACCTTGTGTGTTCCAGCTGGATGACTTGAGGCTGGACTGGTGACAAGAGCTTCAGGATTGGGGCTGGTCCCCACAAATTCAAACCATGACCAGTGCTGGTATTCTCAGGGTGAGCCCTAGTCCACCTTGAGATGGGAGAAGGGCAGAAGACTGAAATGAACCACACGCAGCACCAGCCAGGCCTCAGGGATGAACCTTCACGGGATTGGGGGGAAGCCTGGGTCTGCGGGGGGCTTTCCTTGGCACTGCTTCTAAATTGCATCTTCTGTGACCAATCGGTAAATGAAAGTAACTGTTTTCCTGAATATTGCAAATCCTTCTGGTGAAATACTAAAACTGAGAAAAGATGAAAGGGCATCAGATTTGCAGCCGAGCTGGGAAGAAGCAGGCACTCTGAGGCCTGGTCTTTCAGCTGCCATCCAACGTGAGTCTCCTGGGACTGTGCCTGGCAGCTGTGGTGCTTCCTGCTAACTGGCAGGTAGCGTCAGACTGCCATGAATGGCTGGATATGAACCTGGTTATCAGAGATGCACAAGACACAGAACTCCAGGTTCTGCTGGGGGAGCAATACGAGTGCAGCACTGGATGGAATGGGACGGATGAAAAGCTGCTGAAAAATGGACATGGAGTCGACATCTCCCTCTGAAGAGACAGGTGAGGGCCATCTCTGCTGGCGCTCCGTCAGCCCACACATATTCTGGAAAGACCAAAATGACTAAGTGCTGAGCATGTAAAGCGTGGATATTCCACAGAAAAGTTAGGCCTTTAGTTCACCTTGAAGAATTAGAAGACGCAACAACAAACTGACTGATCTCCCTGCTGGGCAAAACAGGCGGGCGCCGGCCGGCATCAGCAACTCTCCCCCACAGAGGCATGTACAATCCAGTTGTTCTCTGTTTCTTCGCTCCCGCAAGTCCCCTAATGCCCGAGGCTGCCGCTGTCACTCACCATGTTCTCATACACCACCGCTTTGTCTCTCTGGTACTAGGTGTATTTTTCCTTCCAGACCACACAAAGTTTTACCCTTGGGGTGACCGAGACCATCAGAAAGCTGCTGTTTAGACCTCAGAGTGCCAGCCCAGACCACTCCGTCATGTCTTGGCAGTGTCCCCTCGCACCTCACCTGCAGCTGCTGCTGCCGTAGACCGCTTCTATGGGGCTTCTGATTAAGCACACCACATTCTTCAGTGTTCGCAGTTAAGGGCTGGGAACTGATTTGTTATCTGCGGAACCAATGCATGTGCTACTCGTCCATGGAGAGAAATACAAAAGGAATCAGAGTTCTGCGTCAGTTACCAACAGCATGCAACTGAGTGCCCTATTTTTCATGCCAATCTTGAGTTCCTTGGTTTGACTCTTCAGTTTTTAAATGGT
The DNA here is from genome assembly GCA_004025085.1 of Thryonomys swinderianus. Taxonomy (NCBI): domain Eukaryota; kingdom Metazoa; phylum Chordata; class Mammalia; order Rodentia; family Thryonomyidae; genus Thryonomys; species Thryonomys swinderianus. The sequence continues at coordinate 58,473 of PVIC010002295.1, read as the reverse complement.
ACTTTGTAAACCTTTTATAAAAGCAACAAAGAGAAAAATAAAATTACACGCCAATGATCTCAACTTTTCTTTCTTTTGCTGCACCTCAGGGTAACCCTGAGTTCGTTTCTTCCCTTTCCTTGGTTCTGGGCTTATTTGTACAGATGTGAGAAATGGAGTAGGAGGAGAAATGGAAAAATAGAAAAGGAGAAATAGAGCAAGACTTAAAGGGGAAGAAGAGGACAAAGGGAAGGACATCACTCTTGGTGGATGTGAGGAGAGTTTCCAGGTGCATCTTGAGGAGAAAGTCTACAGACAGTGCTGAGAGCCATCTCCAGAGCAGCTGCACATGAAGAGAGATCTTAAAGCTTTTATTACACCTAATGTGTTTATTCCTACCTCAAATCTTTTGGAGAAATGATAAATATTTGAATTATTTGTTATATTTATTTCTTTGAGCCTGACAGTGCTGTGACTGGATCAAAACACAAAGTTGACTATACATTATACAGGTTACATATGTAGAATTTTTCTGAGGACGCTTAAAGATAGAGCAGGAATGAATCAAATAAGAAAGTCAACAGACTTCAGTGCTGGGAGGATAACAGCAACCAAATCACAGTGACTTCTGTCAGACTTTTTTTTGTTTTGTTTTGGGTTTTAAAGACAGGGTCTTGCTCCACAGTTCAGGCTAGCCCTGAACTCAAAATGTAGCCCAGGATAGCCTCAAACTTGCAGCAATCCTCCTGCCTCTGCCTCTGGAGTGCTCGGATGACAGGTGACCTCTGTCAAACTTTAATGAATTGATAAAATCCTTGAATTTGACCATGCTACATAGATGAAAAGGGACCAATAAACATCTCAAGTAAAGTTGCCCTACACTCTCACAATGACAGAACTCAGTCTTTACTAGTGTCTACCTATACTTTTAAGAGTGGTATGAAGTGTTTGGCGAGGGGAACAAAACCTTCCCTGAGAACACATGAATTCTGCCATTTGAACCCTGGTCCATTTGAAGCTGAATTTCCTTTCATGAACTCCTTATACTTCACAGGTAACACTGCACATGAGGCAAAACCAGCTTTATCACCTGCTAAGTATTCAGCCGCTGTTTGCAGAGCAGACTTTACTGAGAACTCTTTGATATTACTACAATCTCTTTCCTCAGCACTGAGGATTAAACCACATCTTTCCTACATTAAGCCAGCACTGACCACTGAGCCTCCCCCCAGCTCTTTGATTTCATAATAGCTGCTGCTAAGAGGCAAGGTAATTTCTTATGGATTTGCTTATGGAAATTCACTTGACTGTGAGTACACATAAAAACTTTCAAATATTATAATATTGAAATATTAATCAACCAAATTCCTTGTGGCCTTCGGAATTTCTGCAGACTAACCCTAAGAAAACTTGGTTGCACATGGCTTTTAATTCAGTTAAAGGTTTTTGAAGAAAACAAAAATTGAATAAAGTATTTCCTTGGCTGGGAGAAAGCAAGCATGGTTTTAACTATAACTGTAACTCTGCAGGGAGTATGTTGGTTATAGTTCAAATAAAAGTTCAAAAGGATCTCCAATCACCTTCAACACGGCATCCCCAAAAAGAGGCACTAAACACTGAACCCATGTTCTTTTTTTTTTTTTTTTTGGAGACAGGGTCTCGCTTTGTAGTTCAGGCTGGCCCTGAGCTCACTATGGTGCCCAGGCAAGCCGCCGCGAACTCAGCAATCCTCCCATCTCTGCCTCCCAAGTGCTGGAATTACAGGCGTGAGCCACCACGCCCAGCATTATATGTGGTTACCGGGGATTGAACTCAGGTCCTTGCGCTTGCAAGGCAGGCGCCGGAACCACTGAGCTAACCCTCCGGCCCCCTGAACCCATGTTCTTACAGGCTCCTGACACCACGGGCAAAAGCAAGCACTCAGCATTTATCATTATTATATTCATAGAGTATCCACTGTACATTTGAAAGGGCATCTGGTAGATTAGGTATATTCTATACAACTGAAATATTCTATTTTCAGGTATTATTTTAGGGGACACATTAAAACCAATTGAGTTTTCTGATTTCTACATGTCAAAATATTTAAAATTCTACAACAGATAATTTTACATTATAAAATAATTATCAGAACTATTCAACGAATCATGGACTCAGGCATGAAAAAAACTTAAAGGTTTTCTCAACAAATCATCCATTCAATGATGGAATTAACTGGTATGCTTCCAGCCTTTTTGTTTTTTTAATTTGTTTCTTTGCTTTTCTGAGGCAGGGAGGGTCTCACTGAGCAGTTCAGAATGTCCTTAACTCTCACTATGAGACCCAGGCTGGCCTGGAACTTGCAGTGACTCTCCTGCCTCAGCCTCCCAAGTGCTGGGACTACAGGTGTGCACTACCACGCCTGGCTGCTTACAGCTACTTTACAACACTCCAGGGTCTAAAAACTCATTAAGACTCAATGCATTTTGTTCTAATTTTTAAAACCTTTGAGTCCAGTGTCTAGTGGAGTGCTAGACACAATGCAGAAAACTGAAGTAGGCTTCTGTTGTTGTACCTGTTACCTGTTTCTCCTGGTCCAGGCAGCAGGGCCTAATTTCCAATAAACACACCCTCTAACCTAATGCCAGAGTTTGCAGGGCTCCACCCCAGCTCCAGGGATGAAAGACCCAACACGGCCTTAAGCCTCCACTCCCAAACTGCGTGCTGACTGGCTCGGTCTCAGGGCTTGAGTGACCTACACACAAACACACACACACACAGAGTCACACGTGTGCACACATAGCCTGCTGTCTCTCTAGTAAACCCGGAGAAGAGAGGGCAGAAGAGTGGAAGGGCTGAGATACAGATGAGTAAGGATGACATTCCTCCAGCCCGGGGCCAAGTGCTGCTGAGGAAACTGATCCCTGGACATTCGAGTTAATGGAAGCCACACTTCCTTTCCGGCCTAAGCTACTCTGTTTGATCTGTGTTCTGCTCCTTGCCTTACAGAACCAGGAAGAGGGTTTATGTAAATAAAAATTTACATAAAAAGGAAGGTTATTCCATCTGAGTGACCCCAAAATGTGGCTGAGCTGGAGTGGCTGAAAAGTGGAGTCTTTATCAGGTGACAATGACACAGGTGTGGCTGTGTCTTAAGACTCAGTCATGAGCCTGTGAGGTCTGCTGCTCGGAGCTCAGGAGGACTTTTAAGGGACTGGAAGTGAGCTGACCACTCATTTAGTTTTCAGTTAGGTCTTACACAGAAGAAACGGGTGGTAACTGATCTGTAAAGTACAGCAAGACGAAACTACAACTCTGCCAAGACCAAACCTTTCCCTGTGGCCTGCCACAACCCAAAGTCTGGTGACATAGCTCAAGAACAACTTTGCAGGACTCAGTCACTCATCTCTCTGCAAAAGCAACTATTTTGGTGCCACTGAAGATTGTGCCCAGAGCCTTCTCACTGAGCACACCTCCTCCCACCACCCACACTTAAGCTCCCGGTCAGGGTCTCTGCAACTCAGTACGCAGCCCAGCCTGGGCTTGGACTCCAGATCCTGGCTCAACCTCCTAGAGTGCTGATGTTACAGCCTTAGTATCACACTGAGCCTTACCTAGAGCTTTTAAGACACTTTCCAACCCCAAAATATATAAAAACAAACCATTGAGGAAGTAAATAAATGTAAGTCATGTGATGGTTGATCATTCAGAAAGTAAAAAATATTTGGTCATTTTTAAAACAAATGTTCTTTTTTCCAGCACTGAAGCTTGAACCCACATACTAGGTAAGCACGCTACCACCTTCATCGTTAGAATTTCCTTACAGAGGCAGACAATAAACTGTATTTCATCCACATGCACTTAATAAATACGTTTAAGTTCCTTCAGTTTTTTTTCTAATGATTTCAGACACACAGACATATGTATCACCGGAGTTCTCCATGTTAAAACCAGGAAGTTTGCTTATTTAAAAAAAAAAGTCAAAAGTAAGCCCCCTATACATCTGTTTTAATACTATCCTACATCTCATTTCTAATAATTTTTTATGATTATTTGGTAATCCTACTAAACATTTCTGCATGGATTGTGATTTTTAAACACAATTGAAGAGCTTTACGGTTTAGTGTGACGGTTCTATTATAAGGTCTGTTATGCCTCTCAGAGAAAACAACGTTGAGAACCACCAAAAAGCAAGGACAGGACGAGAAAAGATGGGCCTCCCTCTCGGGGAAGCTAGGGGCTTCTTACTGTCTATAGGAGGAAGGGGGGCCCAGGCACAGGTCTCAGAGCCACACCTGCCGCGCAAGTGACTCCATCTGTTAGAGCCGCCCACCCCTTGGGGGACAGGGGAGCCAGAGTGCAGCCCTAAGCCCGAGTGGAGGTGTAGAAGTTCCCCAGCACCAGTGAACAAACCAGATGTACATACTCCTGCTAAGAGTTTAGCTGCCTACACAAATAACTGTTTCCTGTGAGGGTGTGCGTTTTCATTAGAAACATATTTGCCTTTCTTGGTTTCCACTTTATTTTGAAAAACAAAAACTTTTGTTAAGCACAATTTCTAAAAATTGGAAAATAATTTTAAGATGCAAAGAGAACAATGATTCAAAAGTTCCAGAGAAACACTGAAGCCATGGACAGAACTGTGGTGAGCAGGACACGCCACAGCAGAGGAAGAAGGGCCAGAGACAAGCGACGCCGGGCTCCAACAAGGGGCAAAGCCATATGTATGTATCCGAAATTTGGGCCAGAAAATGTTAAGGAGGACAGGCCCAGGTGTGCCCTCAGCTGTCCTCCGTGGGGCCTGCAGAGAACTTCCCAGTGCAGCAGCCTTTCCCCAAGGGGTGGGCTGGGTGCTGAGTCACCGCAGCCTGTTGGCCATTGGAGCATCCCAAGTGGCCCAGCTGGGAGGGTTAGTCGGGCTTAGTGTACAAAATGATAAAGGGCTGGAGAATTTTCTGAGAATGATCAAAGCCATCATCTCTTCAGAGGAAATGGTCAGACATATGGTCCAGAGACTGATCCCCCAAGAAACTGGAAGTTGGGCCGGAGGATTAGCTCAGTGGTTCCGGCGCCTGCCTCGCAAGCTCAAAGGTCCTGAGTTTGATCCCAGGAAACCACATACAATGCTGGGTGTGAAGACTCACGCCCACCAACAATCAATACCACATACCACAGTGCCCGGCGTGGTGGCTCATGCCTATAATCCCAGCACTCGGGAGGCAGAGACAGGAGGATTGCTGAGTTCAAAGCTTGCCTGGGCTACATAGTGAGCTCAGAGCCAGCGCAAACTAAAAAAGCGAGACCCTGTCTCAAAAAAAAAAAAAAAAAAAAAAAGAAAGAAACCGGAAGTGACTCCCTAGGGCCTTTGTAACTCTAGAGAGGAATCTTGTGGATATGGATCTTCAATGCTGCTTCCTTCTGGCCTTCTGGAAGAATACTTTGACTGTAAATCAAACAAGAGATATCTAAGTATGTGGCAGGAAAAACGTGACCTAGTGGACAGGCTCTGCCAGGGACCACAAGGTCACAGTCCCGGACATGTTCAGACCCCACCGACTTCCACGACTCCAAGGTGTCACAGTGGCTTCATGTTGTCAGCATGTGCAGTATGGAATTTCAGTCTCCACAAAGAAAAGATTCCGTGTCAATTTCATGTCATCTCCATGTCATGTTTATCTGCCTCACTCAGGCAGTTGCCTTCCTTCAGAATCACATGTCTTCCCATCGCAGTGCAGGGATCCAAGATGCCATGTTGAGTTGGGGGTTTGCACAACACCGGACAGGCCTCTTCCACCCTGGCTTGGAGGTTGCCCCAGGAGCCGCCAGGGCCCCAGTGTTCTGGTTTCCTTACTTCCCTTCCACTTGATCTGGGTAATTCTAGCTCCGCAGAATCCATAGGGTTAAGTCAAGCCCCCTTTTCTGCATGTGTTTGACAACAGCATTCTGCTCTCTGTTTACCTTGTCTTTTCCAGGCTGACTGTCCTGGCTCAGAACCTTCACACCTAAGACAGCACAGGCTTTTCATCATCTTCCTGTGGCCCAATCAATGCATTTCTAAGAATGCTACTTGTTATTCTTTTCTTTTATTAATCAAATTTATTTCAGAAATTACATCATATTATTACATCATATTCAGGGGGGAATCTGTATGTTGGGAAATGTGATTTTTAGATTGACCTTGTTTTCTACCAATTATTCTATTCCTGCAGGAATTATGAGGCCTGGTTTTTAACACTAAATCGTGTCCACTCCCTTCAGTATCCATGGTGCCTTTCAGCTGTGAGGAATTCATCTTCAGACCATAGCAAGTGAAACCCCTCCAATATGTGTCAGTTCCCTTAACTAGGATTTCTTACCCGGAAACTAGTCTGTCATTTCTAGAACCTTTAGTTTTCATTTGATGACAAGGTATCCTCTTCTGTTATTTCCAATCTTCTTTCACTTTGATTCTCCACCGATGTCTGATAATTATTTTACACTTCAGAAGATGAGATATTTCATCATGGATTTGATTTTCTTTTTACTCGTGGATACTTTCTGCTTGCTTATTTTTTGCCTCTTGTCTCTGATGCACCTATAGAACGGATCCTCTTTTCACTCTGTAAATGAACATCACCTTGTAAACACAGGCAGTGGGCCTCAGCTTGCTTCAGCACCCCCGAAATGTGCTGGGTGCTTTTCCTGTGCACTGTTTTTTTTGTTTTGTTTTTTGAAACAGGATCTCCCTTTGTAGTTCCGGCTGAGCTCACTATGTAGCCCAGGCAAGCCTCAAACTCAGCAATCCTCCTGTGTCTGCCTCCTGAGTGCTGGGATTACAGGCGTGAGCCACCACGCCCAGCACTGTGGTATGTGGTATTGATTGCTGGTGGGCATGAGTCACCATGCCCAGCATTGTATGTGGTTACCAGGGATCGGATTGAACCAGGGCCCTTGCACTTGCAGGGCAGGCGCCAGAACCACTGAGCTAAATCTCCAGCCCTTCCTGTGCGTTGTTTACAGATGTCTGCTCACTGTGGCTATGGCTTTCCATCTCCTTCCTACAGGCTTCTGTTGTTTGCCTTTCATTTTCCGTTGTGCTCAAGTGTGTGCCTTGTTCCCCCATGCAGACCGCAAGACCACTTGAGTTCCTTGAGATCCGTCAGTTCTGTGTCAGTTAGACTCATTTGTGACAGAGCTGACAGACTCCAGGAAGAACTCTGCTTAGGAGATTGTAGTCATCTGTGCTTTACCTCAGCACACTATGGAAGGAATCCATGGTGTTGTATAACAACAAAATGCTTACAAGGCAAAAGCGACAGGTGAGTGTGGGAACCAAGACAACTGCCCAGGCTGAGGGTGCAGCCAAGTGGTCCTGGGCATCGTAAAAGAAGTGGCTGAGTTGTGTGCGGATGTAGTAAAGCTTCCCAGGAAGCCAGGAGAAGAATTGGACTCCATAACACTGCCCTGGGCCGGGTGAGGCACCTGCTCTCTCCCCAGAGGATGTCGATGTGTTTGAATGGTCCGTTTTTTGGAGAAGACTGAACTACGGCGCACGAAATGGCCCAGCCTTGCTCTCTGGACCCAGAGACCCCAGATCCCCTCATGGAAGTGGACTGATGCCCCAGGCAAGGAACCAATGGCTCCTCACGCATTTTCTGAGAACAGAATGACTACGTGAGCAGCCAAGCAGTCACAACTCAACTGAGTAAATGGAGACATACATTTCTGGAAATAAAACTAATCTTTTACTTATGAAATCTTACTTAAAATTATCATGCTACAAAGGTATTTAAAATCTCAGCCTATAAAATTTCATTGTAAAAAGCCACATGTGCAGCAAAGGCTGTATAGGACAAATTTTAAGAAACTCAATGATTTCCATCAGAATAAAATCTTATCCCTCTTCCCAGTTAAAATCAGTCCCTCTTCCAAATCCACAAGCAAGCCTCCTGGGTCAGCGGGCAAGGGGAGAGAAGTTGCGGAAAATGCGGACAGCAGGGGCCAGTCAAGGCCATGATCCTCCAGGGCACTAGCCAGCCCCCAGCCTGCTCCCTTTCACGGTCCTCTCGACCACAGTGTCGCACCCCCCCCCCATGGTGGGGTCCTCACTTCCCATCTCTCCAGACCCATCCTGCTCTCCCTCCTGCCTCACGTGCCCACCATGCACTCCGCACCTCCACAGGGACACGCATCCGAACCTCAGCTCTGGAGAGGCCCTCTCCGAATGGTTACTTTCCTGGTCTTCTGTCAGTTCACGGCACTCAATCCAGACTCTTGCCCAAGCCACCCTCTCTTGCAGGCAATCGCCAGGGTTCTTCCACCTGAAGGACTTCACAGCTAAGTGTTTTCCCTACACAGAATAGTCCCCCTTCCTTCTCCAGTACTTTGAAACACCCAGACAGCCTGGAGAACCCCTCACACCCAGGATCATTAGTAGCATAATGCCGTGAAATGTTCCTGGGCACAGCGTCCCATGACATTTCAAGATCTTCTTTCTCCAGAGGTCTTCCTGGAAGATTATCCTTGGCCCTACCTTCTCTTTTATAACTTGGGGTTTTCCCCACAGCAAAGCTGTAATTTTAATGGCTTATGCATTAATCTTTCTTTTGTTTATTATCTCCAGGAAAAATCCTGTCCATGTTGTTGTATTCATACTCTGGACATGACAGGTGCAGACTTGTAAGGTCTGTCTGAGATGCAGGCAATGCAGCCTTTCTGCCCATAATACAATCAGCACTGAGTTTCAAATCCAAAGACAAACACTATGTGACTCAACATTTCATTTGTTTGAGTCAGAAAACTGGGAATAATTTTAAGTAACTGGTTATATCAGATAATCCAAAAACCAAAATGGCCATTTATTCAAAATTAGAAAAGGATTTTTTTGGACCAAGGATTTAGCTTAATGAAGCCATACTTTGTCTTGCAAGTACAAGGTCCTGAGTTTGATCCCTAGTACCAGTAAAAAAGAAAACAGAAGAGGATTTTTCCATAAATTAAAAAAAGAGGAAGAAAAACTGTTAAGGTTACATGCATTAAGATTATAACCCAATTCATTTTCTAACTTTACATTTTTAATGACCCATTAAGTGCAATCTCATAGTCCAGTTATAAATTGAACTTTACAATATAAATGTGCTTTCAACTAATTCTTATACTTAAAAATTCATATACTTACAAAATTATTCATTTGTATATATGTATGTAAATAATTCATTTTTACTTCTAAAACAGATCTACTTTTAGAAAAATATCCAGATTATATATGCCTCAAGTTGAGGTTTAAAAATTAATTTTCTCTCTTTTTCTCCTTAAAACAGTTAACACAATAAAAGGAAATACCCTTCCATTTAAAAATAAATAAATAAGTGAAACTGGGCCAGACTTAGCTCAGTGGTCCCAACACCTGCCTAGCAAACAAAAGGTCCCTGGTTTGATCCCCAGTTACCACATACAATACAGGGTGCAGTGACTCATGCCCACCAACAATCAGTGAGTACCACATACCACAGTGCATGGTGTGGTGACTCATGTCTATCATCCCAGCACTGGGGAGGCAGAAGCAGGAAGATTGCTGTGAGTTTAAGGCTTGCCTGGGCTACACAGTGAGCTCAGGGCCAGCCTGAACTACAAAGCGAGACCCTGTCTCAAAATAAAAAACAAAACAAATGAAACTAATGAAATGGAGATTGCAACGCCATGACCTCACCACCATCTGCTGCAATTACCTTCTGAAAATGAAATAACCAAGTTACCGGTCAAATATCTGCTGTGCTAACAAAATTAATCTGAACTACCAAAATGTATCTGCTTCAGATCATGTATTGCACACCTGCTACAGCAGAACTCTCAGCTCTAGGTTAGAAAATACCTGCGCCGGAGCTGCCAGAGGCAGTGGGCATAGGAAAATGCATGGGCCAATTAACCACTCAGCTCCCATTACCCATGATTGCTTGACTCTCTATGCCGATGCAAAGGAGATCAATTGATTCTGAGTCTATTCTGCTTTGTACAACAGGTGTGTTCTTGAAAATATATATCTAAATTGTACTTTATTTTTAATTGAATTCTTTATTGGTACATATTATATACAGTTCACAATCACATTCAACATTGGGGAACTTGTACCAGTATAAAAAGCAGAAGATAATTCTCATTTTTACCCATATCCCTACCCACCCACAACCCCCTACCCCCTATATACATGCTATTTCTTTTTCTTTCCAAATAATATTTATTCTTTCCCCTCAAGCCATAGAGTAATTTACAAATAACTGGTCTGTTTTTATTTTTAATTTTGGAAAGAGTATTTAAATAACTGCTTTGTGAGTTCAAATGATCACATTTTGGCCATCTAGTCTATTGTTATTACACAAATACACAAAAACTATTTAAAGCTTGCATGGCTGTAATCCACATTGTCGCTCTCTGATATGAAAATGTTTAAATTTGCCTCGTGCTTACCATTCTCCACAAGAATCCTCTTGTCAGGGTTGGGCACTAAGCCATCTGTACTGCAAGTGCAAAGCTGTGAGTTCTATCCCTGGCACAGAAAAAAAGAAAAAAAAAAAAGAATCCTCTTCTCCCAGCCATCAAGCCACACTTCTCATTTCAGACTGTGACATCACCACTTCAGAGTTTTCCAGGTCTTCTTCAAATGAAATCGCTGCACAGGTCTACCAGTAGTACCAGAGTTACAGAGTAAAGACCCTATTTGTGGTCTCCAGCAATTCTGCCCCAACAGTGTGGGGCCCTGCCTGGCTCTGCAAGAGACCCACAAGGTCCCCAGGTCAACCTCCTTGCACCCATAACATTCCGGAGCATGGCTGAGGTCTTGACCTGTCTGCTGTCCCTCTGCCTGGTGCTGGGTCACACTGGCCACTGTGGACCAAACTGTCTCTTGCTATACCTCAGGCCCGGCCTACTGTCCATGTCATTCGTGTTTTCATGTGTCTGTGAGTAGCAAGATGCTAAAACAAGTAGGTAAGGTGGTTGTGTATTTCCCGGGATGGTACCCTGCAGAAAGGGTGGAAAAGACTGAAGACATCCCATGGCTCGTTTGTGCAAATTGTGTCTGAGATCGCAAGAGAGGAAAAAAGAAGTGAAACTGTGACCGACCACAGGCCCTGAGGCTCAGCACCAGCTTACCACATTCACAGCACAAGTGCTCATGCTGTGAACATTTCAGATAGTAAGAACACTCAACCTTAAAGAGTGAGGCAAAATATAGAAATACTAGGGGAATTCTTTTTTTTTTTTTTT
>PVIC010002295.1:0-47174 GCA_004025085.1 Thryonomys swinderianus | reverse complement strand
ACTAGGGGAATTCTTGACACATTCCAGTGACAACTAGCCAGTTGTCACCTGGCCAGGTGATGGCTGGCTTTGTTGCTGATTTGGAAAGATTTCCAGTTCCCTTGGTAGATGAGAGATTTCCTAGTTGGTTCCAAGGTTCCTAAGAATGAATACCTTTGTACTAAGAACTAAACTTAGTACTTCAACCATAAATTATGGTATTTAAGTAGTTTAGTACTAAAATACATTTGCTCATTTCATTCTTGAGATCAGTGATTCTCACTTAGCCTTGCATCACTAAGTGTTAGGCATCTATGGAGTTCAGCTCAATGGTAGCATAGTGAGGAACACGGCTGGACACTCAGGTTGGCTGTGAGGCCAGGAGCACCTGCGCTGGGATGGGCCACGCCACTGCGAGTTATGTGACCATGGGCAAGTTGCACAACACCTGCCGGGCCAGACATCGTTGCTTGTCGGTGGCCAGATGATAACAGGAAACACTTCACAGGGTAATTATAAGATTACATGAGAATGCAGAGCTCTCTTACATGGTAAACAGCTGACAAATGGGAACTATTACTCGCAGCAAATGACTGCAGACTGGTGGATGCAGGGGATGGAGCAGCACTCTGCCAGGAATGGAAAAAATGGAAAGAAACAGCCAACGATAAATAAAAACAAGAATAAGAGTGTCCCTGGTATATTCCGAGACAGAATGAGTTCAGGGACCCAAGAGAAGGCAGCATGAAGCCCGGTACATGGGAAGCACCTCCATTTGTGTGCGGGGAGGAGGGAAAATGAACTGGTAAAGCCTCGTGGGGATGCTGCCGCACTTCCAGGTGGATCTCACAGCGTGACCTCAACACCACTGCACGTGAGAGGACGATGAGATGGAGTTTTGCACGCAGAAGGAGAAGTGTAAGACAAGTAAGGAGAAATACAAGTGGGAGACAGAAACAGGTGGTAGGAATGAGACGGATGTGCCATGCCTCGGATGCCAGAAGTCAGGACACTGACATGACCTACCCGTGTCCTCCCCGAGAAATTCTCACCTGGAAAGCCCTGAGGGATTACCTGTGCACTTACATCTCCACTCAGGAGGACAGAGAGTGTGGGCTGTCTACTGAGATTCCCAGGTGCAAGTTTAGAGGCAAAAGAAAGAAAAACTTCTAAACTTGCCCAGAGAATTGCACGTGGGAATCACAAAGCTTCCGAGCTGGTGTGCAACATATTTTCTGCTGAACGAAGCATCACTGCGCTCACAACAGGGACGGATGTCACAGCCACGCACATCTTAGTCACCGCACTTACATCAGCAAGATGCCACAAACAACAAGTATCCGTCGTCATGGCTTGGAGGGTCAAGGTCTGTGAGCTGCACTGAGGGACACTCCTTGCCACTCCGGGTGGCTCTCCTCAGAAGGACCTCATCTTCCCACAAGGCGCCCCCTGGGATCTGATCCCTCCCGGAGTCCCCACCTCCAAACGCCATCACAGCGAGAATGTAAGAAGTCAGAGGAGGACCAAAGACTCGGGACGCAGCCGCGTGGAGTAGCTCTTCCACACCCATAGTCCACACTCGGTCCCTAGGGGCGGCCCGGCACGGTCCTCCTCTGCTGCTAGAGACACTTTCAGAGAGCCGGGTCATGGGTGCGGGAACACTTTACACAGTGGGCTCTGTGTCTTTTTCTCTTGGGTTTTTGACCAAAGGCTGTGACTAGTGCATAACTCTGGACAAGGGGGTCTTTATCTACGTATTGACACTTATATTCAAGCCAGCAGAGATCAAAATATACGCTGAATTCCTAAATTTAGAAAAATTTATTATAGTCAAAGACATATTGTTGTTAAACACCTTCAAAATCTTCCCTTAGGGCTGGAGATTTAGCTCAGTGGTTCCAGTGCCTGCCTCGCAAGTGCAAGGCCCTGAGTTTGATCCCTGGTAACCACATACAATGCTGGGCATGGTGACTCACGCCCACCAGCAATCAATACCACATACCACAGTGCCGGGTATGGTGGCTCATACCTGTCATCCCAGCACTCGGGAGGCAGAGACAGGAGGATTGCTGAGTTCGAGGCTTTCCTGGGCTACACAGTGAGCTGAGGGCCAGCCTGAATGAACTACAAAGCAAGACCCTGTCTCAAAAAAATCTTCCCCCATGCTTTGAATACACTTCTCCAGCGGTCTCAACACCTTCTGAAGCAGTTCTGGATTTTTTTCCCTCTCATCTGTATGTAACAATACAGCGAACACAGCTGCCACAGGCCATCCAGCAGCAAGAAGCCGACAGTACGTGGCATGTGCCCCGTCCTCCTCCATCACTGCATCTGGCCAAGGGAGGCTTTGGACTCTTCCTCCACATCAAAACCATCTTGAAAAGAAAACTTTTCAGATCAACTCAGGACAATGAAAGGAGCAGGGGCAGTGCAACCAAAGACACGCAATAAACCAGGACCGATGGAGACAGAAGGAGCTGCACCCAAGGCTCTTACCATGTTTCTGTCTTTAATGAGCTTAATGAAACGGAACTGAAGAGCTTAGACTGGCTGAACCATGAACTATCTACTGTACCAGAACCAGAACCAGAAATAGTTCTACTGGGAAGCAACCTGCAGGAGGTCCAAAGGCCCACATTTCATGAAAACAGTTCCGTACAGAGGGTGGTTAGGCGATTCCCTGGTTTCATTTAAGATGGTTCAGATGAATCTTGGATTTCAGGTCTGGTTTTTTTTTGAAGACAGGGTGTAGCTTTGTAGTTCAGGCTGGCCCTGAGCTTACTATGTAGCCCAGGCAAGCCTTAAACACAGCAATCCTCCTGTCTCTGCCTCCCGAGTGCTGGGATTACAAAGCATGAGCCACTACGCCCAGCACTGTGGTATGTGGTATTGATGGCTGTCTCCACACCCAGCATCATATGTGGTTACTGGGATCGAACTCAGGACCTTGCGCTTTCCAGGCAGACGCTGGAACCACTGAGCTAAATCTTCGGCCCCTGTTTTTTTTTTTTAATTCTTTATTGGTACATTTTATATACAGATCACAATCACACTCAACATTGGGGAATTTGTACCAGTATATGACACAAATTAATTCTCGTTTTTACCCATATCCCAACCTATCCCGTAACCCCACACCCTATATACATGTGCTTTCTTTTTCTTTTCAAATCATATTTATTCCTTCCCCTCATTACTTTCCCCTACCACTTTCACTTTGATTTTAAACAGAGGCAAATTTGCCATCAGTCCTCGAAATCAGTCTTCTCAGGACCGACGACACTGTATGACAGGAAAGTCAATTCACATATGTGTGTTAGATGAAAACCATCAAAAGAACTGTTTTCAGTGATGAAAAATCACCTCACTCCTATGATACCAACTACCAAAGAATTTTCCTTAAGCAATGCATCATTTTTGATTACTGTATAAAATAAAACTATTTAAGACTCAATATGAAAAATTATCATGAACCACAATTTATGTTGACTACATATAACACACTGATATTTTCTGCTTCAATCTATCATAACCTGTCTAAGCCATTCTGTTCCTTTCCATTACTCTGGCTATTAAAACAGAAAAGAGCTGGGCTTGGTGGCTCAAGCCTGTAATCCCAGCACTCAAGAGGCAGAGGCAGGAGGACTGCTGAGTTCGAAGCTTGTCAGGCATAGTGGCACAAGCCTGTAATCCCACTACTCGAGAGGCTGAGGCAAGAGGATTTGCTCCAAGTTTGAGGCTAGCCTATGCTACATAATGAGTCCTGGACTACAAAGGAACATCCTGTCTCAAAAAAAAAAAAAAGATTTGAATAGACATATCTCAGAAGACATGCAAATGGCCAACAAGTACTACCAAGAACTCCTTGACATTATTAGTCATTATGAAAGTACAAATAAAATGAGATGCATCTTTCTCTAGTCTGAACGACTACTGTAAAAAAGACAAAAAGTAACAAGTGTGAGCAAAATGTGGAGAAAGTGGAAATTTTAAACACTGTTGGTGAGAATGTGAGGTAATACAGCTACTATGGAAAAGCATGCAGAACTTTCTCAAGATCTGGGTGTAGAGCTCCCACACACTCCAGCTGTCCAACTACTGCATATCTGTGCAAAGGCACAGATGAGAAATACTAGTGCATTCACACTGATTACCCTCAGAACTGCAAAGATGCAGATCGGCTAAGAGGTGCACTGGTAGTTGAATGGAAAGGGAAAATGTGGGTGCACACACACAAGAGAATTCATTAGCCCTAAAAACGAAGGGAATCTTATTTGCAGCAACACAGATGTGTCCAGAGGATTCTTCTTATGTGAACTAAGTGAGACAGAAACATGAATGCTGAATGTTCTCACTTAACGCAACACTTACATAGCAAAACCAGACTGCGGAGAGGGAGGGAACAGAAAGCAGGATCTGGGGCTGGGACGTGTGGTGAGGCTGGAAGGACGCTGGTGGTACCAAGGTGCAGCTGGGAAGGACGACAATTTCTTGTACTCTCCCAGGAGGGTGACTATGGTGACAGTAAGAAACAGTGCACTCCAAAGCAGCCAACAGAGAGGGTTTTAAATGCTCCCGACACAAACAAAAATATAACACGTTTCGAGATATGCCTATTACTCTAATCTGGTTATACTAAAATATCATGTTGTGCTCCATAAATGCATAAATCATGTATCTGTTAAAATATTTTTTAAAAATTGGTTCCAGCCAGGTGTGGTGGCTCATGCCTGTCATCCCAGCACTCCCGAGGCAGAGGCAGGAGGATTGCTGAGTTTGAGGCTTGCCTGGGCTATACAGTGAGTTTAGGGCCAGCCTGAACTACAAAGTGAGACCCTGTCTAAAACAAACAAACAAAAAAAAAAAAACCTACACTGAGATCTTGCCCCCCCAAAATGGCCATCATCAAAAATATCAAGTAATAACAAACAGTGGTGAGAACATGAGAAAGGAACCCTTCTGTACAGTTGGTAGGATGTAATGAGTGCAACTGCTACAGAAATCAGTGCGGAGAGTCCTAAAAACGTTAAAAGTAGAAATTCCATTTGATCCAGTCATCCTTCTTCTAGGTATCTTCCCAAAGAGTTAAAATTGTCATGTTACAGCATACCCATGTTCAAAGCAGCACAATTTATAGAAACAGTGTATATGTCTATCAACAGATGGATAGACAAAGAAAGTCGGGTATAAACACACAATGGAGTACTACTCTGTCATATAAAGAGAAACTTGGCACATTTATAGGCAAATGATGTAACTGGAGAATACAACGTTAAGTGAAGTCCAGCATATAAGTTAAATATCGCATAGTTGGGCCAGAGATTTAGCTCAGTAGTTCCAGCACCTGCCTTGCAAGCGCAAGGCCCTGCATTCAATCCCAGTAACCACATACAATGCTGGGTGTGGTGACTCACGCCCACCAGCCATCAATACCACATACCACAGTGCTGGGCATGGTGGCTCAAGCCTGTAATCCCAGCACTCAGGAGGCAGAGGCAGGAGGATTTCTGAGTTCCAGGCTTGCCTGGGCTACATAGTGAGTTGAGAGCCAGCCTGAACTACAAAGCAAGATGCTATCTCAAAAAAAAAAAAATCGCATAGTTTCCCTTATATGAAAAACTCAAAAAACTATAAAGCTATGTAAAGAGCAAAACCAGAAAATAAATAAATAGAAAGTAGAAAGAAGTTCAAATAATTGTCCCAGTAACTGTTCTTCAAAAATATTTGGATATTTTTGTGGGCTGGAGACTTAGCTCAGTGGTTCAGGTGTCTGCCTTGCAAGCCTAAGGTCCCAAATTTGACCCCCAGTATCACATACCATAATGCCAGGCATGGGCGTAGTGCCATACCTGTAATCCCAGCACTGAGGAGGCAGAGGCATGAGGATTCCTGTGAGTTTGAGGTTTGCCTGGGCTACATAGTGAGTTCAGGGCCAGCCTGAATTACAAAGCGAGAACCCTGTCTCAAATAAACAAACAAACAAATAAAATGCTGATTTGTTTCATTCACACAACTAGCTTCACTCTATGGATTAAAAAGTAGCTTTTGTCTTTTCATTTGTCTGTTTCTTCTTTGTAGGAGAGACCCTTACTCTGTTTATGATTTGTACTTTAAGTCACATTCTGGCCCGACTAACAGCCTTTTTTTTTTTTTTTTTTAAGTACCAGGGATCAAACTCAAGGCCTCATGCTTCCCAGCAGAGCTGCATCCCCACCCTCATTTCGGTCATTCTTAGAAGATCCTGATACATAGTATACCAACCATTGTTATTCTATTATTTTGTTATGTAATTGTTTTATTTTTCTCATAAAAAGAATGTTTTTAATATATATTTGTGTTACATTAAAATAATTTTTTGTTTTTGTTTTTGTTTTTTGAGACAGGGTCTCGCTTTGTAGTTCAGGCCGGCCCTGAGCTCACTATGGTGCCCAGGCAAGTCGCCGCGAACTCAGCAATCCTCCTGTCTCTGCCTCCCGAGTGCTGGGATTACAGGTGTGAGCCACCACGTCTGGCATTGAAAATAAAATTTTTTTAAAAAATAGTGCTGGGCCGGAGATTTAGCTCAGTGGTTCCGGCACCTGCCTCGCAAGCTCAAAGTCCTGAGTTTGATCCCGGTAACCACATACAATGCTGGGCGTGGTGACTCATGCCCACCAACAATCAACCAGCAATCAGCACCACATACCACAGTGCCGGGCATGGTGGCTTGCGCCTGTCATCCCAGCACTCGGGAGGCAGAGACAGGAGGATTGCTGAGTTCGAGGCTTGCCTGGGCTACATAGTGAGCTCAGGGCCAGCCTGAACTACAAAGCAAGACCCTGTCTCAAAAAAAAAAAAAAAAATAGTGCTGGTTTTATTTACTGAACTGATTTTATGACCTTTCGTGGACTGTAACTTAAAATTTAGAAAGTTGTATTTAATATGGAATTAAGTCAAGTAACAGCCCATTCCTCAAAAATGAAGCAAAAATCTGGAGTCTGTTAATGACTAAGTATTTTAAGCCCTTTTTTAATTTCTAAGAGAAAAGTTAATGATTTCCTGGAAACATCAGCAGAACAGACCTGACCACTGATGTTTTCCCCAGTAATGAACGATAAGCAATATGTAAATATTCTCCTAAGAGCCGTCGGGTCTGAACTCAACCAAGAAAATAGGAAACATAAGCTTTAAACAACACTGAAGATCATGCAAGAGCCTAATTGAAAATTAGTCATACTGGGCTGGAGATTTAGCTCAGTGGTTCTGGTGTCTGCCTTGCAAACACAAGGTCCCAAATTCAATCCCCAATACCACAGACCACAATGCCGGATGTGGTGGCTCACGCCTATAACCCCAGCACTCAGGAGGCAGAGGCAGGATGATTGCTGAGTTCGAGGCTTGCCTGGGCTACATAGTGAGTTCAGGGCCAGCCTAACAAAGCAAGACCCTGTCTCAAAAAACTAAAAACTAAAAAAAAAAAAAAAAAAAAAAAAAAAAAAAAAAAAAAAAAAAAAAAAAAAAAAAAAAAAAAAAAAAAAAAAAAAAAAAAAAAAAAAAAAAAAAAAAAAAAAAAAAAAAAAAAAAAAAAAAAAAAAAAAAAAAAAAAAAAAAAAAAAAAAGGAATAAATTAAAAAAAAGAAAATTAATCATATTGTCCAATAAAGCACTAGGAGTTTTTTATAGAAATATTTTTGAAATGCCCTTAATGATTTTAAGACTAATGAAAGTGCTGAGAACTGAAAGATTTGCAGGAATAAAAATCTAGACTCACTGGGCCGGGGGGTTAGCTCAGTGGTTCCGGCGCCTGCCTCACAAGCACAAGGTCCTGAGTTCGATCCCCAGTAACCATACACAATGCTGGGCACGGAGACTCACACCCACTGGCAATCAATACCACATACCACAGTACCGGGCGTGGTGGCTCATGCCTGTAATCCCAGCACTCAGGAGGCAGAGACAGGAGGATTGCTGAGTTCAAGGCTTGCCTGGGCTACATAGTGAGCTCAGAGCCAGCCTGAACTACAAAGCAAGACCCTGTCTCCAAAAAAAAAAAAAAAATCTAGACTCACAAACCATTTGTAACCTACTTTAAAGAAAATATTTTAAACATTGTCTTTCCTGTTCACCTCATATGGAACACTTCTTCTATGCCAACCAACCACAGTGGAATGGGATTGTGCTACCAGAGCCCCACCTGCCAGGTGGCCGTGTGGGAGGAAGTCAGGCATGAACACTCAGGCAAATGAGAGCCACGGACACCACGCGGGGCAGCTGGCGGGGCTGCGGCTCCCGCAGGCAGGGACATAAAGTTCACAAGGCTGCTTCTTCAAAACTGAAATCCAATATGGTTCTCAGAAAAGACAACTAAAGCATTCCACATCGGATCCATGGACAACTGTTTATCACATTATGATGGCAACATCATGTTCTAATTCACCTTCCAGACAAAGTGAAAATGAACAGCCCGTGCAAGGTGAGTTGAGACACACAGAGTGAATAAAAACAAGAAAAAGAGACATGGCAGAGGACAGTTTGTGACTCTAGACTCTGCACTTCAAGGCCAAGTGATTGGAGGGAAATTATTTAGTCCCTGAAAACTGGTTCATCATCCGCCTTCATATCTGCTCATAGCACCACGGTGAGGTACAGTGCATCTCTGCAGAAGTCCTTTGATACCAGCTGGCATGGTGTTATGGCACCAGCAACATGGCTGGCACTGTAAGCACCTTCTGTTAGCAAGAGTCCCACAGTGCCACTGACAGAACTGAATGAGCAAATATTGCAGAGAAAGAGCATTCACCCTGGAAGATAAACTGTTTCTGTTTGCTTTTCAAGTTCTGGCACATTAAAGCCTGTCACAGAACGAACAATCTGAGTCTAACAATCCGTGTCAGTTTGTCTTCCATTCCAGATAGGCTCAGGATGGCGAAGCTTTATTGGCCCTTGGTGAGCAAGCAAGAAAAAAATTAACAATCTAGAGATTGTTAGTGAGAGAAAGGGCAACAGTTCACCAGGCACCACCCAAGCCACGTGGAACACCTGTTCCTGGCACAGGCAAAGCATGAGAAGTGGCTTTCTAGGGGTCAAAGACCGCCTTGCAGGTCAGGGACCGGGCACTCCGCATTCCCGCAGTGCAGCGCCATGGCACAGCCAGCAGGAGGGCCAGTGACCTGGGTACTGCAGACAAAAGGAGACTTTGAGGCAAGTATCTTCCTGCACCCATTTCCTTTACAGGCAGCAACCCGCTGTGTAGTAAGATGCAATCGTGCATCCCAGAAGGGAAAGCCCTGAACTCACTCGTGCAGCACACTGTGTGCCCCTCTTGCTTCCGACACGGCTATGGCCAGACACACCAACAAGACTTGTGGCAGTGATGTCTTTGGGTGCTTTTGAAAAGGTCATTTAGGAGTCAGATCTCCAGAACCCAGAACATATTTGCTCCCTGTTCCTTACCATGGTGTGAGTGGAGTCCAGCTCAGGGCCCACAGTCATTTCCACCCACACTGAGAGCAGCAGTGGGTCTGGCGACCTGTGCTCTACGCCCTGCCACAGGGATGAGCAGACTTGGGGGTCGGGCGCGGAGCAGGCTCCAAGCTCTCTGCCGCCTCCCTGACGGGAACCTCAGCAGAGGCGAGGTATCCACCCTATGCCTGACTCTCCACACAAGTCAAATCCTAACTGGGAGTCAAAACGTTTACTTCTCAGATAGTGGGCACAAAGACAACTGTATCTGTTTTTATGAACCATTTTCATGTCAAGGCACACAGAGAGGGCGATTCTGACCCTGAGCCAAGTCAAGACATACCAAGGGGACCTGCCGGCTTCCTTCCTGCCCCCACTCTGAGGAGTGACTGTCCAGTACAGCACAGCATGTGGACCACGCTGGGGAAGGCTCTGGATGCCAAGTAGTACACATAAAACACCTTGGTGTGGGCAGTGCCTCACCGGCACTTTCCCCCCATGAGCATAGCTAAGTTGGTGCCCTAGACGTCTCAAGGGCCTTTGATTATGTGCTTCCACTTCATGATATTCTACCACCTAATTCTGCTCACAGCAAGGAATCAATGAGAAGCTAAACGATTCTCACTTTAATTACTGTGATTGCCCTTTGCTCTCTGATCCGAACAACTGGGCAGCTCAGGGATGGGAACTGGGCATCCTAATGAGGACAGGGAAGGACAAATGTATAGACAGGCACAGAAGTCGGGTTGGGTGCATTGTTACCAAAGCAGGTGCCAGGCGCTGCCATCTTGGTTTCGCTCTGTTTGAGTAAGCGTCACTCTGTTTACTCTGGATTCTTAATGAAAAGTGCACTCAGGAACCAGTGTCCAGCTTCTCCTCCCTGAACAGAGAGGATCAAGGACCAGCTCAGGTCCAACTCGCCATGTTCTCCTGGGCTTCCTCTCCCCATCCTGGCTGTGACCTGGCTCTTCAAGGTCTCCGTGGGCATGGGTTATGCTCAGCCACATTTATCCAAGGAAGGGATGCCACATGGGGAAAAGCAGACCTACCCTGTTGCAGAGGAGCAACCATCACCTCTCAGGCATTCTGCCTGTGGGTGGAGGTTCACAGCTGCGGAACTCCTGGGCACAGGCTGAGGTGGGAGCGGGGACCATCTGACGAGCACACAGGGACACACATGTCCCGCACTCCATAGCCCCTGCCGTTTGGGGCAGTGACAGAGGTGGCAGGAATCACACTGCCAGCTCTGGGAGGGAGATGGTGCCCAGGAGTCTGGGAAGAGAGACTGACACGGTGCCCAGGCAGTCTTCTGCAGAGTCTGTGGGGCCTTATCATGCTGGACCTGGAGACCGGCCTGCACTCACATGCCTGCCCAGCCAGACCTTAGCAGGGGCGAAAAATAAACCTTGCACAAAGCTCTACCCTGTATTAACTACATACACATTCTGACCTTTGATCTTAAGAAATACGCTTCCAAACAACTTTGGTGTGTGTAGTGGTGGGATGTATGCTCGGCATGTATGTAGCCTAAGGCCCAATCTCCAGCTAAACACACACACACACACACACGCAGAGCATATGATGTGGACCTCCACAAAGAAAGATCAAAGAAGCCAAATATCAAACAAGTGTGGCAGAAGGAAGCCCTGTCTGACAGTAACGAAAACACCTGCATTCTAACTGTAAGGTGAAAAGAGGGTTCAGGGTGTTCATCCCTCAGGATAATGCAATTTCTACACAATACAAGTAATGCAAGAATGTAATTTGATTCAGTGGGTTAGTCCTTTATGTGGTTTTCAAGATCTGCCAAGGATCAAGGTGCTAACACACAGAGATACAATACACTCTGTGTAAAAACACACTGTGTGCAGAAGAATGAGAATCAGGCAATCTGGAATAAGCATCCACCACACAGCTACTGACACCCAGTTGGGAGCTGCTAAAACCCAGGTAAGCCAGATCAGAAGGACCGGAAAGAACATCAAGACACATCCAGAATTAATCCACCCCGCAGTGATACCAACCCACCCTCGGCTTAGTCACAAAGGTGTATTTGAGGTAACCTCTAAGAAAAGGATCAGGAGACCTCAAATCACTAATTTCAATCCAAAACAACTATCATAGGTTCTTTTAAACTTTGCTTTGATGTTAAATTGAGAGAAAGAATATTAATGAACCCTTTGTTTGGGAAAGGACTGTTTAGCAAATATAGTTGTGCACTATTTATGAAGCCATATGAAAGGTGGCATGTGCAGAAAATGCTGACCCTTTATTCAGAAGGAAAAAAGAAAGGAGGGAACTTAAAAGCAACTTTATGACTCCAAACATATAGCCGTGTTAGCACGCAGACCACCAGGGTAATGCTTCCTTCCAATTTCTTCGAAATGGTGACAGAGATTTGTATGATGTAGTACAATCTGGTTTAGGAAAAACTGATTTCAACACTCTGGCCTGACCCTTGGGCTGACTTCATATCCCTTGGGGACCCCACCTGGACCATCTCATGCGCAGCGGTCCAGAAAACTCTGCTTCTGTTCTCAGAAACTGGCCCTGGACTACGTCCCAGCACTCAGCCATCCTAGCAATTGCACTGTCATGAGAAGGGATCTGAAAAAGACTTACAACTGTGGTTGGACCTTTTTTTTTTTTTTTTTTTTTGAGACAGGGTCTCGCTTTGTAGTTCAGGCTAGCCCTGAGCTCACTATGTAGCCCAGGCAAGCCTGGAACTCTGCAATCCTCCTGCCTCTGCCTCCCGAGTGCTGGGATTACAGGCGTGAGCCACCACACCCAGCACCATGGTATGTGGTATTGATGGCTAGTGGGAATGAGTCACCATGCCCAGCATTCTATGTGGTCACCGGGATCGAACTCAGGACCTTGCGCTTGCGAGGCAGGCGCCGGAACCACTGAGCTAAATCTCCAGCCCTGGAACATTTTTGATTTTGAGGTGTTTTTGGTTGTTTCTTCTTTTTTTAAATTGATTTTTGTTTTTAATAGCCTAGTCATTTCTAGATTAGAGTACACAGCTGAACTACAGGTCTGTTTCTCCTTCTCTCACTTGGTAGCAACTGTTCTAATAATACCACTGACTTCTGTGCTATTCCAGTACCCTCACCCTCCTAAAGTCACACTAAAGCATTTGGTTACATTTTTCATCATCAGAATACACTTCTGAGCTGAAAGAAAAAAAGCTGTGTTGATTTTCCAGAACAGTTTTGGTTTGTATTCAGAGTATAGAGCTCATCCCCTTACTCTGCATTATAGGGACAAGACAAGGTTAACACTGAGCAAACTGTTCATGACTTGCAGGTTTCCCTGGGCACCAGGATCTTGAAATACTTTAGATTCAGTCTGAAAAGGCAGTGTTGTTTAAAAAAAAAATGCCTATAAGAGAGAGGGGAGAGGAAGGGAGGGGAGGAGAGACTGAGAGACCTTAGTCCACCAGGTTCAGTGGTGTAGTCCTGCATCTCAGCTATCACAAGTTAAAACTCATCCTGGGTAACCTAGTAAGAGCCCATCTCAAAATAAAAAGAGAGAGGGGGTTATACCATAGCTCAGTGACACAGCAAAAACAGAAACAAAGAATCTTAACCCTAAATTCATATCTTTATACAAAAGAGAACTCAAAATGGATCACACACTTAAATATAAACAAAATACTACAAAACCTTTAGAAAACAAATCAGGGAATGACGTTTAGGAACTAGGTCTGGGTAAAGAAATGTTATACTTGACACAGGATGACCTGAAATATTGAACCACATCAACATTTAAAAACTTTTGGGACCGGAGATTTAGCTCAGTGGTTCCAGTGCCTGCCTCATAAGGGCAAGGTCCTGAGTTCGATCCCAGTAACCACATACAATGTTGGGCGTGGTGGTCACGCCCACCAGCCATCAATACCACATACCACAGTGCTGGGCGTGGTGGCTCATGCCTTGTAATCCCAGCACTCAGGAGGCAGAGACAGGAGGATTGCTGAGTTCCAGGTTTGCCTGGGCTACGTAGTGAGCTCAGAGCCAGCCTGGACTACATAACAAGACACTGTCTCAAAAAGAAAAAAAAATTTAAAAACTTTTGTTCTGCAAAAGACCCTGCTAAGGGTGTGAAACACCAGGCTATAAACTAGGAGAAAATACTTACAGGCCACATACCTGGCTAAGGACTAATATATAGATTTATGAAGAACTCCCAAAACTCAACTGTAAGAAAATAATTCAGTTGGAAAAATGCCTGAAGAGAGACTGGTAATAAACACATGAAAAGATGTTTAATTTCATTAGGTGTTTAATTCAAATTAGAACCACACTGAAATAGCACTACACACTTATAAGAATGTAAAGATCAAAAGTAGTAACTCCTCCAAGCACTGGCAAGAAGGAAGAGAAACTAGACCTTTCATAGCTCACAGATGAAGATGTCAAATAGTACAACCACTCTGGAAAAGGGAACAGCAGTTCTTTATAACACGGAACATACAGGGACCCAGTAAGTGCACCCTTGAGCATTCATCCCAGAGAAATGAACACTTATGTTCCCATAAAGACTTGCACAACAATGATGCTAAGCAGCTTTGTTTTTTAACAGCCCGAACTGGAAACAACCACATTCTTCCAGAGAAGAAGGATAAAGCTATAAAAGATCCACACACGGGATACTGTTGAGCAACACAAGGAATGAGCTACTGATACCAGTAACAGCCTGGACAGACAACATGGAAACGACAGGGTTCAAAAACCTAGTGGCTATAAGTTCAGCACTGTATGGTTTCATTTTATTTCTTGAACTGAGGAATTAGAGATCAAAAATGTACCAATAGTGGTCAGGAGTGCCAGGCAGATGGAGCTGAGCGCGGCGACACGGGGCAGCAATGTGAGGTCCTTTTGTGGAACCGCTCTGTGTCTTAACCTGTGTCAATGGCCCTAGAAGCCCTACAAAGCCACACATGAGAAAAACACACGAAATTAACCATGCACAGGCACACACAGTGCCCTGCCTCTGGCAAGATACGACAGAACCGTGACTGGAGCCACAGTTTCATGACTGAGACGTTTCATGCCTGTGACACCATGCTCACTGGGGGAAGCAACAGAAAGATACAGGATTAAATCATTGTCCTTACAACCAGGAAGCGACAACTATCTCAAAAGTTTATATGGTTCATATGTATTCTAAATGTCCTATCTTTCTAGTGTCCCACTCACCATATGGGGGATCTCTTCCTTTCCCAACCCTGTCACTCTCTGCAGTCCATAGTTTAACTGTTGTATTCCAAAACAGCTGATGGTCCACTACTCCTAACCCCACCACACGGTGCACTCTGCCAACAGCCCTGTGTAAGCTGCACAAAATGGACAAAACTGGGAAAATGGGGATAACCTAACCTGTGCCACGGATTTATTTCAAGAATAAATAGAGTAACAAAGTATTTACACACAGTAAATACTCAAATTGTTTCCTTCCTTTTCCTGTTGACAACCTAAAGTCCATCTTAACTTTAGGACAGATACATTGACCCCCTCCCCCCCATAAAAATCCTTTAGTTTTAGTTCCAAGACTTGTACTTAGAAAACAAGAAATGAGGCCAGAGATTTGGCTCAGTGGTTCCAGCTCCTGCCTAGCAAGTGTAAATTCCTAAATTCGATCTTGGTAACCACACACAATAATACCTGGCATGGTGACTCACGCCCACCAGCAATCAGTACCACACACCACAGTGCCGGGCATGGTGGCTCATGCCTGCCATCCCAGCACTTGGGAGGCAGAGTCAGGAGGACTGCCAAGTTCAAGGCTTGCCTGAGCTATACAGTGAGCTCAGGGCCAGCCTGGAACTACAAAGCATGACCTTGTCTCAAAAAAAAAAGAAAGGGCCAGAGGATTAGCTCAGTGGTTCTGGCGCCTGCCTCGCAAGCGCAAGGTCCTGAGTTCGATCCCCGGTAACCACATATAATGCTGGGTGTGGAGACACGCCCACCAACAATCAACACCACATACCACAATGCTGGACGTGATGGCTCACGCCTGTAATCCCAGCACTCGGGAGGCAGGGACAGGAGGATTGCTGAGTTCGCGGCGGCTTGCCTGGGCACCATAGTGAGCTCAGGGCCAGCCTGAAATACAAAGCAAGACCTTGTCTCCAAAAAGCAAAAAAAAAACAAAAACAAAAAAAAAGGAAAAGAAAAACAGGAAATGTATCTTTAATAAGCAAGTATTGTATGCTGGGAATAGAATGGAACTGAATTCATTCCTGAAGAATTGCAAATTTACTGAGAATAGGAGAGGTCCAAATGGGTAGCCTGGAACCCTACTTTACTGGGAGTTTCATAGCGCAAACCCCAAATGGGTACAGCATGGGGCACAGCTACGTAACTCAATGATGTTACAAATATAGCTGCTTGGGCCATTATAGTGGGCCACTTGAGAAACAAGTCACATGACAGGTGTGGGCAGAAAGAGCAAAGACTGCCGGGCACGGTGGCTCATGCCTGTAATCCCAGCACTCAGGAGGCAGAGGCAGGAGGATTGCTGAGTTCGAGGCTTGCCTGGGCTACATAGTGAGCTCAGAGACAGCCTGAACTACAAAGCGAGACCCTGTCTCAAAAAAAACAAAAACAGGGCCGGAGGGTTAGCTCAGTGGTTCCGGCGCCGGCCTCGCAAGCACAAGGACCTAAATTCGATCCGGTAACCACGCATAATGCTGGGCGTGGAGACATGCCCACCAACAATCAACACCACATACTAAAATGCCGGGCGTGGTGGCTCACGCCTGTAATCCCAGCACTCGGGAGGTAGAGACAGGAAGATTGCTGAGTTCGCGGCAGCTTGCCTGGGCACCATAGTGAGCTCAGGGCCAGCCTGAAATACAAAGCAAGACCCTGTCTCCAAAAAGCAAAAAAAAAACAAAAACCAAAAAAAAAGGAAAGAGCAAAGACTTCCTGTGAGGCACATGGGCCCAGAGGTCCCAGTCACCTATGTGGTGACTGATGTCTTCTAAACTTGACTGGCCCCAGAGTTTGTCCGTTGAGAAAGTATATAGGCCTGGGCATCTCATCTTTATCTTTTTTTTTTTTTTTTTTTTGTACAAGGGATTGAATTTGGGGCTTTGGGCTTGTGAGGAAGGTGTCAAAATCACTGAACTAAATCCCTGGCCCTCCTCTCATCTTTATCTTTATCTTATCATCTTTATCTTAAGGCTGATCTCTAAACTTGTATCTCCAGCCACAGCTGAGCTAAATTTCACCTTTGTTGACTCTCTTGAGGGCTCTGACTGCCTCAAGTATTTCTAACTTAGCTGTCCATAATAGTAATAAAATGATGTCAGGAATATGTAATTGTTTCATTCTTTGGAGGTGTTTACATAAGATTTAAATTGTTCTCTGAATGATTATTAAAAAAAATTTTTTTTTTTTTTTTCTGAGTCAGGCTGTCACTTTGTAGCTCAGGCTGACCCTGGGTTCACTGTGTAGCCCAGGCAACTCAGCAGTCCTCCTGCCTCTGCCTCCAGAGTGCTAGGATTTCAGGTGTGACCCATCACATCCAGCTAAAATTTTTAAAGTAAAGACAAAGAATTTCAATTTAGGAGACCATAATGATTCCCTTCAGCCTGTAACCTCTGCATGGGGAGGCACCAAGTCCTCAAAATGATTGGTACATGTTGGGCATAGCACTCTCTCTACGATGATGACTGGGCGCCTGCCACAGAGATGCTCAACTACACATAGAAGCCAGGTTAGGGAAACTCGAGTCTTAGAGGTCATACTACTTCCAAAGGTGTGGCTTCAGCTGCACCGCTTACTGCACCCACAAGGATCCTTTTCAGTCATGGACTCTTGCGGGGTGGGGGGATAAGCTTCAAATGCTTCACAGATTTTTAGTTATCATTTAAACAAGCTACAAAACAGAGGCAGTGAAGCACCTAGGACTTAAAATTCAAGGCAAGATGCTAAACACAGAATTACAATAAGTGCAGAACACATAAGCACCACTGAAGAGAATCTCAACAGTAGTAAAAGAAACAAATGTTGCTCTTCTTATAATTTTAATTTACTTTTTAATAGATTTTATTTTATTTTATACCATCCCACAAATCCCCTTCTATTAATTTTTAAAAGTAAATAGGCTTAGCTTCTACTGGTTGCTAGTTTAGTTTATGAAGAGTTACTGAACACAAAATGTCAAGAGCACAAGGTCTGCTCAAATTTTTTTTTTAAAGCACTGATACAGATTTGCAAAATGAATGCTTACCGAGCAAAATAACTCTGTTTCCGTTCCTTCTTCTCTTCCTTGGTATCCATAATATACAACCAAAAGTGCAAAATATTTGGGAAAGTCCGTGGTAATCAATGAGTCATAGCCCTGCAATGAAAGGAAAAATGACAATTGTAAATTAGGAGGCTTACGGCAGCCAACGTGAAGAAGACAGCTGCTCACAGGTACAGGCCCCAAACACAAGGGATAAACTTTAACCAGGAAACACCGTCACATGAGCCAAACACAGACTGCAAGTACCCACGAAAGGGGAGACAAGCCACGAGCTGCAATTAAAGTGGAGATGCTGGGCAGGCGAGGGGCAAAATGCTGACAGTGACCACAGGGAGGTCTTGTCTCATAATTAACAACGATCTCAAAATGCGCCAAAATGAACTCTTGCTGACTTTGGAAGACTGTATGCTCCATCTGCAGACGCAAATTATCTTTTAGAAACCTTGAACTCAAAAATCACTCCTTCCTCATAATTGATAATGAAATGTTTCCCAGACAATTACATAAAACGGCTCACTTAGCTATCTTACAAGAATGTTCTTCCCTGATAACAGTAACCCTGGCATTCGGCTTTCCTTTCAGTAATGCACAAGTCCACCCCATACTAGCAAATGTGGAAATGAAAGTGGGAAGATTCACAGCGCTACCTACGTTCACACTCCCTCTCCTGGCCTCGCACCCTCACCTGCCGGCCACTTTTGGGTTTTAACTGTAATAAAAGGTTGTCTTCATATCAATCTTCCTTAAATACCACTTCCACCATGCTGTTTCCCTGCTCAAAAATTCCCAGTGTCTACAATGTCTGCTTCGCCAACCTCAAGTTTTTCCACGGCATTAACACTTCTTATATCCATCCTTTTACCTTGAAGCAAAAGTATGTTCGCCAGTCAAATTTCAATTTTAGAAAAGGCCAAGTACCTTCATCAATCAAAATTATTTACTTATTCATTTCAATCCAATGAACAACTGAACCCATAATATACATTCCACAGAAGGTAGCATGGCGAGGCCCAGGGTTCAAGGATAAAGGAGACATGAGATTCCCTCTAAGGGAATTCAGTGTCCAGTGAGGAAAACATGGATGTCAAACAGTGAGACACAGACTATGAGGAGGAGGCGCAGGACAGCGGGTTAGCTGTTCCAAGTGTCTATATTTCAGAAGATCTTCTTGTATGTGATAAACATGCACAATTTTAAAAATGTAAATTTAAAAAACTAGTTAGGGACCAGAGATTTAGCTCAGTGGTTCAGGCACCTGCCTGGCAAGCACAAGGTCCCTGGTTCAATCCCCGGTAACGACACGCACAATACTGGGAGTGGTGACTCATGCCCACCAGCAATCAGTACCACATACCACAAACGCCTGGTGTTGCAGCTCATGCCTGTCATCCCAGCACTCGGGAGGCAGAAGCAGGAGCATTGCTGAGTTTGAGGCTTGCCTGGGCTATATAGTGAGTTCAGAGCCAGCCTGAAGTTCAAAGCAAGATGTAGCCCCTACCCTGCACCTCCACAGCACTCTGAGGTTGTGAGAACCGGATCCCAGGTGAGGACAGGGGAACAGACCCAGCCTGAGGACGGGAGGAAGACACAGGGCTCCCTGCTTCCCCTAGTACAGGAGGAGGCACAGAGACAGGAGCAGAAGCGAAAGCCGTGGGAAGGACCAGAGCCAGAAGAGCCCTTCTACACCAGGCCACCGAGCCTGAGCTTAAATCACAGGGCAGCCTGGGGCTGCACCTCAGGTCTCCTTGTCTGCCATTGGAAAGTGACCGCATAGGACCCAGGGCAGCACCTGGAGCAGCTACTATCAAACTGGTCAGAGCATTCGGGAGATAAAGCCAGTGTTCTATCCCCGACACACGAGGAAGTCCGGAAGGGTTTTACCAGAGTGTGCCATCTCCAAAGCACAGAGGGGGAGGACAAGTTCCGGAAGACAGGAGGGTGAAGCAGAGCCACGAGAAAGAAACCATAGTGAAACTCGCGACATAAGGAGGGTCCAAGCCAAGGTCACGATAGGTGACATGGGGGGGATTATGAACTCAGGAGCTGCTTCTGAGGCCTTTGAGTTGAGATCTAGGACAATGCAGGAAAGCAGGACAAAGCCCTTCTAAAGTTCTGCTTTAGCAACAAGGTGAACAATGGCGGAAAAGATGCAACATAACACCCTGGAAGAGGGCAGAGTGTGGGGAGGGGAGCAGGGGACAGGAAACAGCCACTCTGTAGGCTGCTTCCAGGTGCTTGGGGATAATCAGCCCAAGATGCTCCAGTGGCGAGAGCCACAGAACAGGAACCTGAAATTCCCAGCAGATGGTTGTAGTTAACGAGTAAAGAAAGGAGCAAATGCTGAGAGGTCACTCTGGAAGCTGGATGACCACACACAAGGCCTTGTATGGAAACAGTGAGAGACCCAGTCCCACCTCAACTGGGCTATCCCTGGTGTGCTCCACCCTAAGGAGGTCACTGTAGGTGGGGAATTCCCACACAGGCATGGAACTAGGTGAAAGGAGCCACTCGGAGCAGGCCAGTGAAGACACCAAGAATCTGGAACACACTCTAGCTGCTGTGGAGCGAGGATTTAAATCCAGTGTGGCCAACAGTGCTGTGTCTTTCTTAACCACTGGAACAGAAAGCAATTAAGAGCTAGACTAGATGAGGTACTTTGGAATCCACAGTGACAGGCCTCAGACCAGAATCTGCATGTTCAGACAATAGTCTCAAGGACTGTCCCACTGAGGACTTCCAAGAGGACTGAGTCGGGGAGTGGTGGGAGTGGAGGTCACACCACAACGAGCTGAGCTGAGGTAATTCCCACGCGTCCAAGACTGAGGGTGATGAAACAAAAGGAGGACAAGAAAAGACGGTGGCTGAGTGGCTAACACGCACAAGCCCAGACTCGCACTGCGGTGTGAACCCTCTAGGCTCCTCCTCAGCACTGTACTTCGGCCCTTACCCCTTCCCAAGCTTTGTCCTCCTCCTCCAGACCAGATCCAGCACAAGGCTAGCTGTGCTTACTAGCTGTCCCTCCTGTTCAGAACTTAGCTCACGTGTCACCTAGCAACCACTGAGGCACCCGATCACCCTCTGGGACACTTCACTTTGCCTGCCCAGCACCACACCTGGCGTTGCCTTCACGTCGAATACTGCTTGGTTTACTCTTTTCCCCATACTTCCCCCGCCGCCAGCACCGAAATACACAGAAAATGCACACAAATGCTAAGTAAGAAGCTAAACTAACCCAAAACCGGGATACAGTAAATCACATGGCATACCAACATAAATCCAAGGGTTCCTCCCAAATTCAAAATTACTTCAAGTATAGGAACCTAGACTCATACTGGCCTGCCACAGTCTTTGGAAAGATAAGGATTCTGTCTCTGTCTTTGCCACAGCCAGGCAGTGCATTATAAAGTCTCTCTCCCACATGCTACAGACAGTAGTGATCCCTGCTTATTAAGGCTCTCCTCATGAATAAAAATGAAGCCATAACAATCTAATTGGAAAATTTTTATATTGCCAGCTGAGCCGGAAGCTAATATTTGATTCCAGGAGAAAAATATTGAAGAAAATAAGCAAAAGAGAAAAGGATTAAATGATCCAAGAGCTGACATCTGGTGCTGCTGTGTCTGTTTAGAATTAGGGAGGCTTTATTATTTCTCAGCATTCTAATAGAAAAATTATAATATGCTAATCATTAATGTCCTTTTAGTTTCTGTGAAATTTTTCTTAATGTCATAAGCAACAAAGTGCTTTCAGCTCCTAACACACTGGCAACTGCCCAGAATGAAGGGGGGCAGTAAGTGCTATAACCATCTCTGCACAGAGCCTCTACTTTTTCAGTGGCGGCTGAACCTAGAGTGTGAGACTGATTCACGGTGCAATGCTAGGACTAAAGGTCACTGATTACTAAACCAACCCACTGATTGGCTTGGCAATGTCTCAACCCTAGTAGCCCGGATACAACCCAAGAGACGGAGAGGCTTGTCTGATTTCTCCTTTGCTTTGCTACCGTCTGCCTGCCATGAACTGTTTCTCCCCTGTGATGCCCTTTCCCACCCACCTTGCCTGGGAGCCAGCTGATTATGGGCTGAAAGCTCTACAGTCTCTGAGCTTAAGAAACTTCTCCTCCTTTTAACTTTGGGTGTGAGGTATTTAGTCTTAGCAGCGAGAGAAAAGTAAGACAACCACACAGGAGCCTTCATGCTTCCAAAGCTCCTTAAGTCAACCTCTAATGGGAACTACACTTTCCATTATAAGTGGTTATAATGGGCTTCTTAAAAGCTCTTCATTTATTTAATGTTGACTTTTCCACACATCAATACACATTAGATTCATCCAAACACTGATGTCGAGAGTCTCCTGCACTTACACTGTTCTGCACATCAGAATTTTATGAGGAAGCACAAGATGTATTTTCTAAATATTTCTTTTTGCAATGGCACATTAGGATAGTCATTTTAAACCCAGATGCAGTTCATTCTTCAACACAATGGCAGAAAAAAGACTTCATTTCATAAAACTCTGGCTAGAGAAAAAGACAAAGTATTTTTGGCATTACTAGTAAAGTGTTCCCTACCTGAGAACATGGCACCATTTAATGAGAATTTAAGAAGAAAATTAGCAGACTCCCCAGCTCTGTCAAGCCAGTGTGGACTCCACAGCACAGCATGGTTTTCTGGCTTCACATTAACACAGTGTAGCTCCCTGAACATCCAGAGGTTACTAGGTTCAGGTCTAAATAACTTTGTCCACTAACTGTTTTCCCAGCACCACGCTTCCCAGTACACAATGAAACGTGTGGGGAATAGGATCGGTCACACTGAGTTCAATCACTTACGGAACAGGCCAAAATATACCTTCCTGGGCAGGTGTCTCTTCCAAGAAAATATTTATGTTTATTCTGAAACATGACAGGTGTGCCGTCTCTTTCAAAGCCATACTGTCATCTAAACAAAGGAAGGATATTCAAATTTCAGTGTTCACCAAGGTCAGAAATTTGAATACCTTCTTTACCAAGAAACCCAAAACGAAAGGCATGGAGCCAGATACAAATGTGGGCCGTAAAACCTGTAAGCGCGTGACCACGAGGCAGCACCCCCACCTATCCACACAACTGTAACCCATCAGCAGGCTGCTCAGAAACGAAGGGCCACACTGCGCGGGGAGCGACTGTCTGACTCCGTGTGGGCGGAAGGAAGAAGTGACATGGACACATGTCAGAGGCCGCCCATCCTGGAAGTAGGAACAGGACTCCAAGGAGGAAGGCAGAGGAGCTGGGAAGGCTAGAGGAGTCCCCGGGGAGGCAGGGGGCCTGGTAGGGCCCCTGCGCCGGGCTTGTGGGGACCCTGCAGAGAAAGGGGCGAGAGTTAGGCTAACTCCACTGACCTGAGTCCCCTCTTTAACATAACTACTATTCCAGGAGATCGGAAATGAAACAATCACAGTGCAACTATATTTAAAAGGCATTTGATCAGTTCCTCTTTATGTGCTTTGCGACAAGATGGAAAAAATGTGGGCTGGATGGGTGGGTGGATGGCACCACAAATAGATGGATAAAGAGAATCACTGAATCCAGAGGTATTTGCAGACTGAGGAGCCTCGACTGGGCTGGAAGCTACCTCCATCTTCCGCTTGCAGGGAGGACGGCTAACTGCAAAATGCAGTGCTTTTGCTTAATCACCAACATGCATGAAAATATTTAAGGGACCTCCTTATGGGGCGCTTGATAGGAATAAAAAACATCCCGGCTAACAGCAGCAGTGTTAGGGTTCAGACCCCGGGTCTGGCCAGAAGCGGTGGGTCCCTGGGAGGGTGGCCTGGTAGGGTTTACCTCTAACCCTCTGCTTCCTGGATGTCATGCTGTGAGCCTCTTCCTCCTTCACGCCCTGTGCCTGCTGCCCTGCCAGAGTCGGCCACTGTGGACTGACACCTCTGCAAACTAAGAGCCAAGACAGGCCTTTCTTCCTTCAGGTTGGAGGTGTCGGGCACCGTGTCTCAGTGGCAAGAAGTGACTAAGACCACAAGGAGCTCTGCACCAAGAACTATAGCATGAACGACAGATTTTTCCCAACATGGTAACTTGAAACTGACCTCGTTCTTTTCTTCAGAGCATCTCAATAAATATCTATGAAGATCCTACAGAAGATGTGAAATTCTTGAGTATCTAGGGACAGTTTTTCATTTCCTGGGACTTTCCCAGGTTATCTATCTGGCACCTCCTCACCCCCCAACTGAAAGCCAGCAGTGCCCTCTGTAACCATGCAAATAAAAGTCCCATGGGGAGGGAGGACCCTGCATCCACCAAGAACACTATACACCTGAATTCTCTGCTGCATGATGCTCTGTTACTTGCAAATGACACTAAACTGCACATGCTATTAAGGCATAGAAATACTTGAAAGCAATACAGACACAGTTAGAATCCAGATTCTACCACCTACAGGCATGCAGTCTTCGGTAAGTTACCAATTTCTCTAACCTTTTAGTGATAGAGTTGCTACAGAGATTAAACGTCTAAAAAGTATCTGTACCATCTGATGCTCCAAATCGAAACTCAAGTTTAGAACATTAACAATATGACCAATTTTTTAAATTTAATGCCAACATATACTATTTTATTTAATACTTGTGACTATAGGAGAATGTTAATGTTCTCAAGCCTTTGCAAATACAGTCTGAAATTTAAAAAGATTAAATCATTTCTTCAAGGTCAAAGAGCTAGCTGTAAGGATCACATCCAGAATGATCAGCTCCTGGGCCACAGATTTAGCTCAGTGGTTCTACCGCCTGCCTAGCAAGTACAAGGTCCCTGGTTCAATCCCGGTAACCACATACAATGATATGATATTGGGCATGATGACTCACCCCCACCAGCAATCAGTACCACACCGCACAATGATGGGCATGGTGGTTCATGCCTGTAATCCCAGCACTTGGGAAGCAGAGGCAGGAGGATTGCTGCGTTCCAGGCTTGCCTGGGCTACACAGTGAGCTCAGAGCCAGCCTGAACTATAAAGCGAGACCCTGTCTCAGAAAATTTTTTAAAAAAGTTATTGTTCTGATTACATATTTAAAGAGCTAACTGGAAATCCCATTGTCTTAATTCACTAAATTGAGTTATCTTTTCAGTTTTTAAAAACAGAAGTAACGAAAAGTCTGAAAATGCCAGAAATAGTTCTAACAGCTGGCAATTTTTTAGTTTCCCTTGTTTTGAAATGTAATCTTTTGCCACTATTTTTTTCGAAGGACTAAAACTTTGATATAAGGAGTCACTTGTGAGCATCTTCTATATCCACACACAGGTAGAAAAGAGGGAGGAAGGCTGGGGATTTAGCTCAGTGGTTTAGCATCTGCCTTGCAGTACAAGGTTCAGAGTTTGATCTCTGGCATCACATACCACAATGCCAGGCATGGTGGCTCATGCCAGTAATTTCAGCACTCGGGGCAAGGGAGGAAGGAGGATTACTGTGAGTTCAAGGTTAGCCTGGGCTACATAGTGAACTCAAGACCAACCTGAACTACTAAGTGAGACCCTGTCTCAAAAAGAAAAGAAAAGAGGGAGAAATGGGTATTACATTCTACAGGGC
This sequence comes from Thryonomys swinderianus, assembly GCA_004025085.1. Lineage (NCBI taxonomy): Eukaryota > Metazoa > Chordata > Mammalia > Rodentia > Thryonomyidae > Thryonomys > Thryonomys swinderianus. The sequence continues at coordinate 21,912 of PVIC010002295.1, read as the reverse complement.
ATTATGGGAGCCCAGCAGGTCAGTCTACTCCACCATCTCCCCTGACCACTGCAGAGAAGCCCTGTTGCTCACCATCAGGAACTACTTTGGAGGTTTGTGCTGTAGGCACAGCAACTCCTCTCACAAAGCAGGGAAAATCTAGTGCCATGCAGCCCTGTGGGGCTTGTGGAGTCACACTCTTAGTACCGCCACAGCAGTAGAACTAGATGACTCTAAAGTGCTCTGAGCACCAATCTAAAGGTTTCAAATATCACCAATGAGGAAGCAAGTGACATGGAAAAAAGCATGCTCTCAATACTTCTGCATTCATTTGAACATTGTCAGACAGACCCACTGCCTAGAATCACAGAGTCCCTGGACTCAGCTTTCACATGTAAATCACCATGATTCCTTGAAGCCCAACAAAGAAACAAGTGTGAGCAGCAGTTCCTACCAGGATGACTAATTCTCACTGGCACTACTGGTGCAGGGGTTGGTGGACCTGAATTAAGGGTTAAATGATAAAAACTAAACCAAAAATATTGGTTTAAAAATAAATGGGGCCGGAGGGTTAGCTCAGTGGTTCCAGCGCCTGCCTTGCAAGCGCAAGGTCCTGAGTTCGATCCCCGGTAACCACATATAATGCTAGGCGTGGAGACACGCCCACCAACAATCAACACCGCATACCACAATGCCAGACGTGGTGGCTCACGCCTGTCATCCCAGCACTCGGGAGGCAGAGACAGGAGGATTGCTGAGTTCCCGGCGGCTTGCCTGGGCACCATAGTGAGCTCAGGGCCAGCCTGAACTACAAAGCGAGACCCTGTCTCCAAAAGCAAAAAAAAAAAAAAAAAAAAAATGAAACAGGGCCGGAGGGTTAGCTCAGTGGTTCCGGCGCCTGCCTCACAAGCGCAAGGTCCTGAGTTCGATCCCCAGAAACCACATATAATGCTGGGTGTGGAGACATACCCACCAACAATCAATACCACATACTACAATGCCGGACGTGGTGGCTCACACCTGTAATCCCAGCACTCGGGAGGCAGAGACAGGAGGATTGCTGAGTTCGCGGCGGCTTGCCTGGCACCATAGTGAGCTCAGGGCCAGCCTGAACTACAAAAGCAAGACCCTGTCTCAAAAAGCAAAAAAAATAAATTAAATAAATAAATAAATGAAACACTCCCCTAAACCACACGGTGTATGGCTTGCAAACAGTAGTCTTCATATCTTCTGAGATTTTATCAGTAGGAGACACAGGCTCACGTCAACTGCCATTTCCCTAAAGGAAGGGCCATCTGTCTGTGGGTGAGGTCACCAATAAAATGCATTTTCAAAATAAAATGGCATATACTCACAACTGTAGAAGTTTTTCTGCAAAGTATTAAGTGCTTCTTTTATTTCAGCACATCTATTTACATGCAGCATGTACATGACAACAATTTGCACTGCTGTAAAGTAGTACTTTGTACCACATTTATGAGTCAGTCTCTTCAACTCAGTAAACGTGTACTGAGGCCATTTTAAGCCTATTTATCTAAAACCTGTAAACATGAGTGCTGTACTATCTAAAACCTACAAATATAAAAAGGACTCCATAGCTCCATGTTTAACAAGGGAGATAAGGCTACACAAAATAATCAGAAAAAAAGACATAAAAATTACACCAAGTAAAACATGTGACAGAGAAAGTCTAACAGGAGGTTAAGAAGGGTAGGTCAGGGAGGTGGCAGGGGTGGACATCACCCACATCTCCACTCAGAGCTGCAAGTCAAGAATGCCACGCAATCAACAGCCACATCCACAAACTTCAATTTCATCCTGGAGCAAATGTTCTCCATGAAAACATACTCAGGAGACAGCGATTCAATCAGACTCAGCCTTGTGAGTAACTTGTTGGTAACATGAGTATCATATTGTGGTCAGAAGAGTGTAAATTAAGCCAAATACGCGGACATGCATGCAGGACAAGGCAGAACACATGTCTAGAGCTTGACACATGCCCAGTGCAAGGAGAAACCAGCACTGCAACAATACTCTCACCTCTTCTTGGAAAAACATGACGCATGATCATCAGCTATAATTTTCCAGGACACTGGGCTAAAAAACAGTCTATCCTTTTATTTATTTTTTATTTTTTGGAGAGACATGAGAAGGATTTATTACAGGCAGATACAAGACACACTCAGAAGTGGAGTATGGGTCAGAACAAGGAGACACCAAGGAACAAATGCATTTTTAATGCCTGTTTTCTGTTAAAGCTTTACAGAGGTGCTTCACCAAGGTTCCTGAATCCAAAACAAAAATGGCTCTTTGGTAGACTACACTGCTGATTCCACATATCCACCCCTGTCCTCACACCAGAAAGAGTTACAATTAGACACCCACATCCTTTGGGTTAGGGTTTGAATCTTGGATGTTTCCCAAATATCTCATGTGTGGACAAGATGACTGATCAGGAGGGTGTTACTATTTACCTAAAGGGTTCAACTCCCTCCCTGGCTGACTGCTTCATACTATGCTTCCGGTCACCATGATGGGAGTACCTGCTGTCTTCCACCAGACCCTTCCACCATGCCTTCGTTTCTGCCTTGGAGCCTGTAGGTCATGGACTAACTTCTAAACTACAAGGCAAAATAAACCCCTCCTTTAAATTGGATTAAACAAAGGACTAGAACTATGTGCTATGACGTTTGGCGTTTTGCACTAGTAGAGACTATGCATTCCCATCTGATTCACCACAGGACTGGCTTTGCTCAGTAGCCTGTGGGGAGTAATGACGGTACTGACAGAAGGCACTTTAAATTCCTGCTCTCCACCAGTAGAACACGCCTGTCCTTCTTCAGTTTGAGTCCTGGGACAAAGACATGTGGACAGGGCTGAACTTCAGCCCCACTGTGAAGTCCAACTCAGGCTGCCAAGCACACACTGCCAAACCCTGGTAAAAGCAGCCAAACCGCAGTCAGCCTGCAGGTCCAGGAACGTGAGATAAATATCTGGAGATCTAAGCCACTGAGGTTTGGAGGCTGTTAAGCAGCATTATCAAAACTAAAATCCAAAAATAGACCCTAAGAAAATTCCTGAGCCACAAGTCACTTTATGGAATTTTAACAGGTAGATCAAACCATAACACTGTATGAGTCTCTGTATGGGCTGCTGAAGCCCAGAGAATCAGCCTCCACTGACAGTGACAGTGACAGAGCTAGAAGCTTCCCTGCCTTCCACTGTCATTCGCCCTGCATCCTCTGTGCACAGCACCCAAGCAGAGACACCACAGACGCCGTACACACTGTCAGTATATTCAGCTACAGATTCTGATATGACATGCTATCGTGAGTTGAACAGGGCTGCATCAAAAAGGACCATAGTCATAACGATGTCATAAAGCTCAACACTCCAGGGTATGACTTTATATGGAAACTGGGTCACTGCAGATGTGTGTAGTCAAGAGGAGGGCATCCTGGAGTCATATGGACCCTGAACCCAGCAGGACTGGCCCACCTATAAGTTGCCACGTAGAGATACACACAGGGAGAAGCCACCAGGCAGAGGCAGAGCTAGGAGGCAGCAGCTGCTGGTCACAGTACCTGACAAAACACAGCCAGGTAGGAGAAGAGCGGTTCCGCCAAGGCTTCTGTGGGAGGATGGCCCTTGACAACAGGACTTTAGACACCTGGTCTCCAGCACTGTAACAAAGTACCCTAATAAAGTAAGGGTCACCTTGTCTCCAGCACTGTAACAAAGTAAAGTTCTCTTGTTTTAACCCCTTGGGGGTGGGGCACTTTGTCAGGGACGCCCTAGGAAATGAATCCATATACCCATTTTAAATTACTGGACCACAACTGGTCACAAAGGACTTTGCTCCAAAAACTTTGCTACTTCTCCACTGTGTCTGTTTGGTCCTTTTTTCTTGTGACTTAAGAGATGTGATCGAAAGAACTGGTAAATATTATTTTGAAAACTAGAGCAGAGAGTTCATTCAGCTAAGCTCTACACCAGGACATACTTGAAGCAGCCTATTTGAGGAGGAGGACTAAAAGTTGACCCGACTGTTTAGGTCATGTTTTAAGATACAGGAGTTCTGAAGTATCTGAGAACACAGATCTGGCATCAATCAGGCCACCTGTACATACCGCCTTCACAGCTTCACAATCATCATGACCTGCTGTGAGTCTCCCAGCACACTCCACGCTCCTCCCCATCACAGCGTCAGCCCTGTGACGGATGGACTGTGCCATGCTGTCCATGAATGCCCAGGTGCACACGTGTCATGCTCCCACTCAAGGTAGGACACAGAATTTATGGTTAAATTGATTTTAGACTCATGACTGCATGACAGTCTCCAGCTTAGTTGTCTTCACTTAAAAAAAAAGAAAAAAAGGGCCGGAGGGTTAGCTCAGTGGTTCCTGCGCCTGCCTCGCAAGCGCAAGGTCCTGAGTTCGATCCCCGGTAACCACATACAATGCTGGGCGTGGAGACTCACGCCCACCAGCAATCGATGCCACATGCCACAGTGCCGGGCGTGGTGGCTCACGCCTGTAATCCCAGCACTCGGGAGGCAGAGGCAGGAGGATTGCTGAGTTCCAGGCTTGCCTGGGCTACATAGTGAGCTCAGAGCCAGCCTAAACTACAAAGGGAGACCCTGTCTCAAAAAAAAAAAAAAAAAAAAAACTACTTCAATAAAGTTATCTGAGCATAAAATACTAATTTTTGTTTTTTTACTACCAGGAATCGAACTCGGGAACCTTACACTTATGAGGCAGGGGCCAGAACCACTGATCTACATCGCCAATCCTCTCAAAATTACCAATTTTTGCCAGGCATTGTGGCTCATGCCTGTAATCTCAGCACTCAGGAGGCAGAGACAGGAGGATTGCTGAGTTCGAAGCTTGCCTGGACTACATAGTGAGCTCAGAGCCAGCCCGAACTACAAAGCGAGACCCTGTCTCAAAAAAAAAAAAAATTATACAAAAGCCACCAATTTTTAAAAACATTTTATCAAAACATGTCTTCTGTACCAGTCTATAAACCTGTAAAGACGTTAAACACCTTCTAATAATTTCTCTATCCCTCCTTCATAGGGCATATAGGTCTGATGATAGCTGCGTGAAACTACTTCCTGCGCTCTGGTCCCTTCCAGGAAATGGCAGATCCATTAGAGTTCTAACAGTTAGGAGTATCACGCTCTCCGACAGACCTGTGACACTGTCTTAGATCAAAGAACTTACAGTTTAGAGTTGATGATGGAAGTAAGAATAGTTTCCATACTGCTTGACCTCTATTATAAATACAATTGATAACTGGTGTTCCCAGTTATGGAACCCATTTGTTTTCACATTTTAGGAAGGAAAATCGTTATCAGTTCTTCAGACAGATATCTACCTCCACAGTTGAAAGGACCACGCAATATCAACACTCTGATCTTGGCAATAAGAAAAAGAAAAAAAAAACAGGCCAAGGGCACGAAAAGGATGTGTGAATGGGGAGACAGAACCAAACAGCATCACTCGTTCCAAGGGTGTCGGCAAACACAGAGACACGCAGTGATCCTGCGTCAGGTGTGGCGCATGGATACTGCTCTTCTGGACAACCACAGGGCACACAGCGATCAGATACAGCCCTACACGCCTTCTCTAAGAAAGCCCAGCAAGCAGGCAGGTCGCTGTACACTGCAGTACAACACTACCTATGGGTCCGAAGAACTGAAATCAGAAGAATCGACGGCGTAGTTGACGTTCATGAAATTCAGCACAAGCCGGTTGGAAAGACCAACGCTAAGGGAAGAAATGGAGGTGAATTCAGCAGCGGGACTGAGGCAGGGATCACTTTCCTGTCTGAGCAGGACTGGCAAGGATCCCGATGCCACTTGGCAGCCAAGCCCAAGCAAGGGAGAAAAGGAGAAATGTGGGAAAGGCACCCAGGTCACCCAAACAGGGGAGCTGCACTGGCACTATAGGTCCTGCCGCGTGCCCAGCCCTGAGCCCACGCAGTTAGCAGGGCACCACCACTGCTGTCAAACCTGAAGCCTGAAGTTTCCGTGTAGAAAACACAACCCGTATATGAACACCTTTCTCTTGAAATAAAACAAGACACGTGCTGCAGGTTCACCACCCACTCAGAAGTCTGCTTGGTCTTATTCTCCATCAAAGAGGGCAGGGCCGGCAGCGCATGCCCAGACCTCATGAGGCCCTGAGTTTGATCCCAGCAATGAGGTAAGGAAGGAATGGAGTAAGCCGGGGTGATCCACACACGGAGCAGGCCAGCCGCATGTGAGCAAACTCCCGACAGATGCTAGGGTGGGTGAAGACACTGCGGAAGTAAAAGATTAGCAGCTCTGAAAAGAAGAGGAGAGTGCACAACAAATCTAAATGAATATGCATCTGATAAAGAAAAGTCAAGAAGGTAAAAATTCTATGAGATCGGGGCCGAAGATTTAGCTCAGTGGTTCCAGCGCCTGCCTCCCAAGCACAAGGTCCTGAGTTTGATTCCCAGTAACCACATACAATGCTAGGCATGGTGACTCATGCCCACCAGCAATCAATACCACATACCACAGTGCTGGGCGTGGTGGCTCATGCCTGTAATCCCAGCACTCGGAAGGCAGAGGCAGGAGGATTGCTGAGTTCGAGGCTTGCCTGGGCTACATAGTGAGCTCAGGGCCAGCCCAAACTACAAAGCAAGACCCTGTCTCAAAAAAAAAAAAATTCTATGAGATAGTTGTCATAATTTTTAACAATTTTCATTGCAGTATATATGGTTAACAAATAAAAATGTAAATAACTCACAATCCCACCAATTCTGTCACCTTCTTGTCTCTGCAGAGCCACTTTTAAATCCAGTTTGGATCTTTTGAACATACTATTTGATGTCTGATTCATTTATTACAAATATCTCCCATGTGGTTAAGTGTTGTTCAAAACCACGATGTTAAAAAAAAACCATGATGTTAAATGCTAAATATGTTATTACATGTATGCGCTATCACTGTGAAAATGGCTCCACTGTTGGATTTTCCCTCAAATTTTCCCAGTAACACCCTTAATAATAGTTAATACTTACAGAGTTGCTTACTCTGAACCAGAGAGTGTTCTAAGCACTTTAGAGAATCAACTTACCCAATTCTCCATATGTGGCAGAAGGCGGATACTATTATTACCTTCACTTGACAGATATGAGAAATCAAGGCAGAGAGAAATTAACTTGTCTACATTCACATGGGAGGTAAATCCCAAACCAGGCTCCAGCCCTCTTAACCTCTGTGGCACACTGCCCGGCAGGGATAAGGGAGTCAGCCCTGAGCCCCAGCCTGGGCCCGAGGGTTTCCTCAGGAGGTGCTCAGAGCAGAAGCACTGGGGCACGGATTCCAAGAGCTCAGTGCCTCCATCCCAAGCCCAGCAAGGCGCCCACACCACCGTGCAGCTGGCAGAGAACCTCACACTTGCCAGCCCTGCTACTTTATAATCCCACTTACTCTGCATTTCTTTGACGCAAGAAGTCAATTTTTTTAAATGTCTCACTATCTTAAATTCCTGGTGGTTCTGTTTTGTTTTGAGATAGGGTCTTACTATGTAGTTCAGGCTGGCTTCCAACTCACAGCATCCTCCTGCTTCAGTCTCTTGAGTACTGGGATTACAGATATGTGCCACCCACCCCAGCTTTTAAATTCCTGTTTTGTGAATCTTCAATTCCTACTCCTTACTATATTTTAAAAGTTAAACTGAATGTCAAGTTGAAATTACTGTGGAAGGCTCTGAGATTCAAAATAGCAGAATCTGCGGCTCACTCAGCAGGACCACCGCTGCTTGTGCACTCTCAGGTTCTGGGAGAAATATGTGCGGGACAGGAAGTCAGTAAAGCTGAGGGCTGCATAGCATGGTCTGAATTACAGAACGAAAAATAAAGAACTGCCTCAGGAATGACTCCTATTCGGCAAGTAATACCTGGTGAGTGCTAAGTGAGAAACTGCACATAAGCAAGAATAAACACTATTAAATCTTACTCTCTAAATCCTCTATTAATTAGTCATCAAAAGCAAATTACCCCCTGCAGGGCATTACACAAGAAAACCCAGGACCCAGGGTACCCTTGGATTACTCGGGTTGGAATTAACAAACTTCAGTCACACATGAGGTGTTACTTCTCAGAGCCAGTTCTCCCCAGGTGGCCCATGTCACCCCTCAGGGTCAATGTTTAATATTTTCAATTAAAAATACTGTTATCATACTGGATCCCTAAATTTTCAAAACCCCCTAACTGGAGGCTTTAGCCCCTTTCTATACCAAACATAGAGGAAAACTCTGGATCAGAGGCATAAAAGCTGTCTCAAGAGTCAAATCAATGTAAAAGTTATTCTTCATTGAGTGCTAACACAATGTTTGAGAATTAGTAAATTCAGTCAGGGCTGCTAAACCTAATCATTCTGATAGCTGTTAGATGGAAGGGTAGTACGGTGAGAGAAAAGCAGTCAACAGTTAAATAAAAACTTCTGTATACCCAATAACCAAGACTGTCACTACCTCTCACTAGAAGAGCAATCGGACTATTTATGAGCAATGCCTATCCCCAGTATGGAAGCCTGCTTAGGACACCACAGACAGCAGAAGGCTGACCCACATCACCGAATCTCCGCGAAGGAATAGCCCAGAGATGACACAAGCACAACCTGCTGAGTGTGAACTGAGAGTAGCCTGTTAGTAAAAGCTGAGAGGACAGTGTTCCAAGCACAGGGAGCAGCCTGGAGAAACACGCCAGTGAGGGAAGGACCAACACCTTGCATGTTCCCCAGATATGTTTAAAGCACCCACAACATGGCAGAAGGGGAGCTGGTGAGCATGGTTGAGATCAAAAGCACGGCAGGAAGCAGAAGGGTGGGAGATGCTGTTTTTAGGGCCCAAGTCCAAGGGGAATGGGGATGGGGATGCCTTAAAATGTCTGAAGAGGTACATTTAGAGGAACAGTGGCCAAAACATAGAGCAAAACAGTAGATGTAGGGCCGGAGGGTTAGCTCAGTAGTTCTGGTGCCTGCCTCGCAAGTGCAAGGTCCTGAGTTCGATCCCCAGTAACCACATACAATGCTGGGCATGGAAACTCATGCCCACCAGCAATCAATACCATATACCCCACAGTGCCAAGTGTGGTGGCTCACACCCGTAATCCCAACACTCGGGAGGCAGAGGCAGGAGGATTGCTGAGTTCAAGGCTTGCCTAGGCTACATAGTGAGCTCAGGGCCAGCCTGAACTACAAAGCAAGACCCTGTCTCAAAAAAAAAAAAAAAAAACAGTAGATGTATAGATAGGGAACATCTAAAGTCACTGGAATAGTCTCAACTGCTACTACCTTTACCTTTGAGCAGGGGGAGCCGCGGCCGGGGAATGAGAGGGAACTGTCGGTGGAACATGCTCATGCTCTGTTACTCAGGAGGCTGAGGCAAGAAGATCACATTTTCAAGGTCAGCCCAGGCAACCTAGAATGATCTTGGCTCAAAAGAGAAAAATTTTAAAGAGAGTGAGCTGGAGATATACCTCAGTGGTAGAGCACCTGAGCCTAGCCTGCATGAGACACAAGGTTCAATCCCTAGCACAACAAAAATTTAGACAATAAAACAAAATAATTGAGTCACCAAGTTTGACTCTTCATTTTCTAGTTGCCAAGTTAGGATAAACAGAATCAGTCATCTAATTGTCATCTTGCACGATGGAAAGAAAAAGGAACATGACATTCATTGGCCAAGGGAAGTCCAGCTTTTCTTTGGCATCCAGAGCTAATGGAATTTCTCCCGCAGAACTGTAGGAAGGTCCTTGCTCTGGAGACCACATCAACACAGGAAGCAGACTTCGTGCTATCCTCTCATAAGAGAACCCTTCAATGTACGCGTGGTGGAGGGGTGCCAAGGTGCACAAAGTAAACTTAGACTAACACTGGTACTAGAGGTAGTCGGGTGGATGGTGTGGCCGTCCCTCAGCTGAACATCATTTTTCTCAATTATGCTTCTGATCAAATTCAGACCATTTGTGTTGTCTGGCATGTTCAGGAGGTATTTTGTACACTGTTGAGCGGAGACAAATACATGACAATTATTCAGCCATATTCCAAGTGGGCCAGGGATTACAGCTCAGCAGCACTGCACCTGCCTGGCAAGCCCAAGGTCCTGAGTTCACCCCCTGATACCACAGAAACAAAACAAAACAAAGCAGGTTATATGAAATTACTTTTGTGCACTTTTTTCCAAAACCACAGTAATTGTGATTCTAGGCTATATGAATTGAGTGGATTCTATTTAACATACACAAAAAGAAAATATGTATGGGCTGAGACTTTAAAAGGACAGAAAATGAGCTTTAGCAAGGAGAAAGCTTGAGGAAGCCACCAAAGGACAAAAGAGTAAATCCAGACCTCAGGCAAGCATTCCGGAAGGACCGTGGTGGCAGGCGTAGGTCACAGGCAGGCCCCAAGAAGTGACTCAGCCACCCCGCAGGCTACAGGAGTGGCCAGTTCCCCGGCAAGCAGGAATCAGCTCTCAACGGACTGACTCCAAGGCCCAGGGTCACAGCACGTGGGGGAGGGCTGAGCTTCTGTCAGATGATCAAGTCAGTGTTTATAAGTAACAAAATAAGAAGTGTACTGTAAGCAAAGAGGAAGCTCACTGGAGAATGAAAAACCAGCAGGAAGAATTTCAGCGCAGTAACTAACTGCTCCACGCCTGTCTGCATTGGAAGGGGTGTGAAATGTCATTTATCTCACTGCAGCAGGAGACCTGCTTCTTGCACTAACCCTAACAAATCAGATTCCCTCTTCCAGCGGTTCTTTCCAATGGACCACCTTCTCTACAAACGTGTTCTTCCCTCACCTAGGAAGAACCCAGTGAAGTTAGAGAGGAAACAGGAACAAACCCTGATTCACCTTAGTGTGTAAAAATAAGTTTTTGGGTCATGTGCAGTAAGGATGGTGATGATGTATTAAAATGACAAAAAGAAAATGACAAGGCCACTTTCAGACTACTTTGTCAAGCAAAGACTGAAAATAATGACTCATTAAAATTCATGTGGCAGGACACAAAATCAAAACAGGAAATATGTCAGGGTGCAAACAACCATTATTCTTTTTTAAAAAGACATTTTAAAACAAAAGCATTGGATCTTTCAAACTCTTAATTCACAATCACCCTGGTTATCAAACCTGGAAACTGATATGCTTAACTACTGAATAAAAACCTCATTAGAAGTCTGCATCTGGGGCTGGGGTGTAGCCCAGTGCAGCACACTTGCCTAACACCACACACTGGAGGCCCCAGCTTCAAGCTCCAGCATTGCAGAAAAGCATAAAAAGTACCCATGTCTATATCATATATTTTGATTTAGGAATCAGAGACACATCAAAATATGCTATGTTTGCTTTTACCTTTAATGATACACTGTCGTGAAGCCAAACCACAAGTCTAAAACAAGTTGATATGTCACTTATTAACCAAGCCACTCTTCCCCTTGGGGCAACTTAGAATTTTCTTTAGCACAGCAGTTCTACTTTCCAAACCGTGCTTGAGAGTTTAATTGAAACAGGTTTTATTACTCAGACTGGAACACAAAATGTGCTTAATGGGGTCAAGGAAAATTACTCCAGTAATAAACATTACAGAAGGTTCCCATGCGGAACTCAAAGTGTCAGAACGTCAATATCACTACCAAGTCACCTATTTATACAAAGAGGGAGCTTTAAAAGTCCAGTTAAATCTCACAGGCCACACAACAGATACACTGCAATTCCCAATTGTTCTTAGAGGACACTAGAAGCACAGGTCATTTAGTCAACAAGTAACTAACGATCCCCTAGTAACATAGGATTACAAAAGTGAAAAAAGACCCCCCCAATTGTTTCTCGGCCTTTTGGCTAAGATCAAGTGAAAAAAGACCCCCCAAAAGAAGTTTCTGTCCTCTTGGGGTTTCTATTGATTCAATTCTCCAAATCTGTAAACCTAAGAGTATAAATATAAAATTAGTGTTTACAATGATCTATTTTCCAAAAACTGTAAAACTTATAGCTTACTATAAAATTTTAAAAAGACTGGCTGGGAAGACAATCTTGCCAAGTGCTCTAATGTATGAACTTTTTACACAGAGGAGAAAAATTCCTAGCCCATTTCCCAGAAATGCAGACCCTACAGAGTTGAAGTTAGCCTGGGTGCAAGGCTGCCTCTGCCGGCGAACCTAGGCACCTCCCCGCAAGAACCCCAACTCCGACACCTGTACCCAAGTCGCCACTCCTATACCCATCCCCTCCTGAAGCCAGGCTGCCGAGCCCAAGCAGGAGTACAACACCCCGGCTTCTCCCACCCGGGGACCCGGCTTCTCGAAGGCTATCCCCAGGCGGGCCTGAAATGCTGACGGCCAGGCCCTCCGCCATCAGTGCCACTCACCTCTGGCTGGCCGTGAAATACTAATACATCCACATCACTTGTGCATGCCCTGCAAAGACGCTCTGCCCATCCGCTCATTTCGGCTAAAACAGACTGAGAGAACCAAGCTACTGACCCAGCTGGAGAAACGCAGCGCCCCGTTCCTACCTGAGCCGGGGAACCCAACGGTCTTCGTTCCGGGAGTCCCAGGCCCACCTATCCTCCCACCCGCGCCCGCTCGGCCTCCGGGGCCGAGGCCCGGGGGCCTGCGCCCAGCCCCAGCGCCCGGCCCGACCCTGGCCTCTCCCGCCACACCGTCGGCACCTACCTACAGGGCGGGGCGGCTCGCGGGTCCAGGCGCACGCATCGCGGGCAGCGGCGGCTCCGGAGGCCGGGCGCCGGGAGCGCATCCCGGGCGGGGAGGGGCGCAGCACGGGCGGCGGCTGCGTGACGGGCCTGGTCCCAGCTCCTGCGGCGGCCGACCAAGCGGAGCGTGGTGCAGACGCCTAGCTCCGCCCGGACCGCGGCGCGCGCTGCAGCCCTGCGCTGGCGCGGGGCCCCGGGAACGCGGGCGGCCGCTGCGGCATCCTCCCCCCGCCGCTCGCGAGCCCCGCCGCCCGCCGCCCGCCGCCCGCCGCTCGGCCCCGCCCAGAGTGCGCGCGCGGCCCCGCGGCCGGCTGGGCGACACCGCCCGAGCGCGAGCGCGCGGGGGGGGGGGCCGCTGGGCGGGGACCCGGTGGCGCTCGCTTCGCCGCCTTCTCCAGGCCGGTTGCGCTCCCCTCGCCTCAGTACCGGATCCGATTGTGATCGTGTCGCTGCCACCCCGGGGACCCGGTCGCGCTCACCTCGCTGACGTCCCGTACGGCCCGGAGCGCGGGTCCCCGGGCTCAAGGCCCCGGACTCTGCCTCGCGCCCGCGCCTCGGTCCTTGCTTTCCGGCGCGGCCCCGGCTCCGCATCGCGATCGTCACGGAAAGGGGTGAGCCGCCGAGCCGCCCCGACGGTCGCGCGGGCCAGGGCCCGCGGTGTGGAGGAGGCGCCCCCCCACCCGAGCTCGCCGTCTCGCGGGCGCAGTGGCCTCGAGGCCCTGGGCCCACGCTGCCCGACGACTCGCCAGATCTGGCCCGGAGCTTCACTATGCCCGGGGAAGAAATCTCGGAAGAGCCCTCGTGGTCGCTGGCCAGCGGCCGTCCACCCTTCTGCGGGCGGAGCCCGCGGCTGCAGGGCCGCCCGGGGCGGGGTAGTGTGACCGAGGCTTGTGCCGGCACTGTGCGGAGCTTTAGCAAGAAAACATCAGGCTCCTAAAATGCAAAGAGCTGATTATATTGCATCACTTAACAAGGTTGGAAGTGTAGAGCAGAGGGGTCCACTGGAGGGCAGTTCTTCTATGAGGCTTTTATGATTTTGAAGTCTGAGTTTAGTAAAACTCATGCACAAAGCCACCGTCTTCCATGTAAAGTCCAAATCGTGATACGGTTTTCGAGAGCTAATAAGGCTGGGTGTGGAGCACTGTGGGCCCAGCGGGGCGCTGGGTCGGGCCCCTAGACCTCAGATGCTGAACCCCAAGAATCTGACTAGTCCCCAAGCTCGCTGTGCTTTCCAGTGGTGTCCCCATTTTCATGATTTTTCCCCAATTCAGGATTACTTGACTGTCGGAATGTGTACACACTTAGTGTGTGTAGGAACACAGGGACCCTTGGAAGGACTTAGCAGTTCTTCAGTCTTTTAACACATTATAAATTTTGGGTCGTGCGTGGTGAAGCCCAGTGTTTGGGGGGCTGAGGCAGGAAGATTGCCTTGAGTTCCAGGCCACTGTGGGCTACACAGTGAGCTCAATACCAGCCTGAACCAGTTGTCTTTTAAGAACTCGCACACACGCACACACACACACACACACACATTTTGATGCAATTTCTGCGAGAAATGACAGAAAACTCAATGTCCACTTGAGTTTCAGTTCTTCCTAGTTTCTGTGCTTCTAGCCCCAATCACCCTTTTGTTTTCCCAAGAGACAAATGAAATAGTGATCTTTTCTATTAGGCAAATAAGTCGAACCCGTCATGAATTCCCAAACTAAATGTGTGTCAGGCTTTAAAAGCCATTGCAAAGCTGGATTGCTATCTTTACTCCCTTCACGAGCTCCTGTGTGGGCTCACATTCTGTGTAACATTTTTTTTACAGTGAAAGTCCTGCTGTGATAAAGATGTCTGCTCACCTGGGGCTTCCTTTCTTACAACTGAGCATTTCTTACTTTACCTTAGCACTTTGTCAAGGTCAGGAGGAATAAAACCATTTCTGTACCTTCTAGATGGGTTATTCAGTATCCAGTTGTCCCCGGAGCCACATGTTGCCCTTTTAAATTTTAGTGAAATACAGCTGGAATTGTTCTTCAGTCCACTGGCCATATTTCAGGTTCTGTGGAGCCGCACGAAGCATAGCATTGCCCTTCCAAATGGGGCGGCCAGCACCTACATTAGTACAGAAAATCCTTCTGAAATAAAGGCTGAGTTACGGCACAGTAACTAAAGCAGAAGTTTTCTTGGTGAAAGCTGTATTACCCCTCCCTGTACTGGCCTAAAGGAAGGTGCCAGGGATGCTGTTACACTGGGTTCGAGGGTGTGAACACTGCTAGGTATGAACACCTCCCTAGTAAACGTAGAAGCCTCTGAGTTACAGTGTCGTGAAATTGCTGCTTTACCTTTTCATATTAACCGCCCTCATCTGTAAGATCTGGGGGAAGTTACAGAGAAGCAGAGATCTTTTCAGCTCTTAAGGGGAAAAAGGAGTTTTACATTTGTTTTAAAAGTCAAGTTGCCCTGTCCACGTGTCCTGGATGCCACGGCTCCCTGGGGTAGGGTCTAAATGAGTGGGAGGCAACTAAACATACCAGCCATACAATGAATATTTCCTGACTGGAGACAGCTCAGTGGTCCCAGCTGCTGCATAGAAAGCGCAAAATCCTGAGTTTGATCCCAGTAACCACATACAACAGTACTGGGTGTGGTGACTCACACCCAACAGCAGTCAGTACCACACAGCACAGCACTGCGTGTGGTGGCTCACACCTATAATCCCAGCACTCAGGAGGCAGAGGCAGGAGGACTGCTGAGTTCGAGGTTTGCCTGGACTACACAGTGAGCTCAGGGCCAGCCTGAACTACAAAGTGAGAACCTGCCTCAAAGAAAAAAGAAAAAAAGTATTTCCTCCCCTGTATATGTAAAGATAATTCTGGGTTGAGACTGTAGCCAGCATTTCCTTGTGAAGTATAGTACTGCTCTGTGAAGTACACTTTTGTAATCCCCACAGCTGAGAGGCTGAGAATGGGGGCTCTTCAGTTCAAGGTCTGGACTATGTAGGGCTAGCTTGGACTAGAGAGCCACACTCTGTCTCTCTCTCTCTCTCTCTCTCTCTCTCTCTCTCTCTATATATATATATATATATCTGAATAACTAAAATAAAATGGACACAACACTGGTGACTACCCTGGACCTGGAATTCCAAAGAGCATGATATGAGTATTGCTCTGATACGGCCCCGGGACGGAAGGCTCCCTGGGTAGGTGGTCAGCTTGCAGCCTGTCTTAGTTGTTCTCCTCTTCGCTGGGACACTCCTGACGCGCCAGTAAATTAAAGGAGGAGAGGGTAATTTGGGTTCGCGGTTTGTAGAGGGTTCAAAACATAGCAGGCTCCGTGGCAGGGACCGGGACTGAGGCGAGGAGAGGATGCAACAAGGCAACCAGGAAGCAGTCAGAGGAGCAGGAGGGGAAATGCCACCTTCCAGGCATCCCCACAGCGCCGCCTGTCACCCCCAGGCACCACTCCTAACTGGAGCTCAGCATGAGCCCCAAGGTCCAGTCCCCTCCAGAATCCACCAGGGATCACACGGGGCACTGGGGGATGTCTAGACATAAGCAAGATCATCATGGCTGTAGAAGGTATTAAAACTTCTCTGGAAGGTTTAGGGACAGAGGTGTTTGAAGAGCTTAGACCGCATGATGCCAGACGGAAATGTCCCCTGTCAGCGGCTGGACCTTTCCTCCTCACCTGCCTGAAGAGGAATGCCCGCCCCTCCCCCAACACACACCCAGGCTGCTTGAGACGTGCCCATGGCCCGGTGGACTCAGGTGGAGCCAGCCTGCCTCTGAACCGAGAGGAGCCCTGACTTTCACAGTGTACCGGGCGCTCATCCATCACTTATTACAGTACCACTTGAATCGGAAAGGAAGCTAAGAAGACCTTTTGTGGACAGATCTCACTTAGTGCTGATCTGGACTTACTGGGCATCACTTTGTCACCTGGATGGAGTCTGCAGCCTGTATTGAGAAAGAATTCTGATGCAAATTGTGGATTTAGATGGCCATTTAGGACAAGCCCAATAGATCCTCCCTTTTATTCACAACAAATTTTAAAATACCTGCTTTTGGACACTTTCTTCTCATCATATTTGCTAAAAACAACTTGTTCTGTACCTTAGAATAACTGATGTTCTATACTTATACTATTCTATACTTACAATATAGGGGAGCAAGGCCTAACTCACAACCTGAAACGTGAGTTCATGTTCTCTAAAATCAAAGAATGAATTCTAGGAACAACAGAAATTACAGTAGGAAAATTCTATTGAGAAAGAAAGCTTCTGCCTAAGAGAGACAGAAGGAGGAACCTGGAAAGGTGAGTAACCCAAAAATCACTTTTTTCAGGGGGAATTTTGGACTCATAAATTGGGAATTTATGGACTCATAAAGTGGGCTCAAAGAGGAAGATTCCAATAAGATTCAAAAGAGTGGACATGGGCCTATGATTTAGCTCAGTGGTTTTTGCACCTGCCTAGCAAGTGTAAGGTCCCTGGTTCAATCCCCCGTAACCACATACAACAATAGAGGGCGTAGTGACTCACACCCACCAACAATCAGTACCACACACCACAGTCCCTCATGTGGTGGCTCACACCTATAATCCCAACACTAGGGAGGCAGAGGCAGGAGGATTGCTGAATTCGAGGTTTGCCTGGGCTACTTAGTGAGGTCAGGGCCAGCCTGAACTCCAAAGTGAGAACCTGTCTCCAAAAAATAAAAATTAAATAAATAAATAAGCAAATAAATATCCTTTAAAGAACAAAAGTGAACAAACTGCAATCAACCAATGGTAAAGTAGGGGCTACCAATAAGTTTCAAAAGAAATGGGCAAACTATGGTCAGCCAATGGGATCACAACAAGTATAGTTGCTTGAGCCACATTGATCAAATGGGGTCCAATGAGGAGTCAAGTCACACAGCAAGCTTATAGGGGTTTTGGTGATCTTTGAGGAGATGTGGGTCTTCCCTCTGGGAGATTTTGAAATCATTGCCTTATGATGTGAGGGCAATCTGAATGGGACACCTGTCACCCCATTGATGCCAGGGTTGAAATCACTGCCTTCCCAGGAGGGTGGAGAAAAATCTTGACCCTCTCCCTCTTCCTTCCCCTCCCCCTCCCTCTGAGATAGGGGTCTTGCTTTGTAGTTCAGGCTGGCCTTGAGCTCACTATATGGCCCAGGTAAGCCTCGAACTCACAGCACTGCTCCTGCCTCTGCCTCCCAAGTGCTGGGATGACAGGTGTGAGCCCCTGCACCCAGCCCCCTTCTCCTCTTAACTTTCCAACATTTGTGGATTTTGTGTCTGACAGCCATTCTTACCAGAGTAAGGTGGAATTTCTGTACCATTTTCATTTGCATCCTCTGGTAGCCAAATGGGCTAAACACTTTTTCATATACTTATTGGCCATTCATGCTTCTTTTTCTATACTGGAAGATTAGTTTTCAAATAAATAACTATACATTCACCAAAAAGGATGCAGAAAACATGGGAGAAATCTCACATTTCAACCCAGTTTTCTCGTTATTCCTCAGTGGAAACACCTTGGGTAAGTACATTACAATAGCAAAAAAAATAGCCAGAGGTAGCATTTACATCCTTAGTGCTTAATCTGTGTTTACCAGTTTATACACTCTTGGAAGCATGAGCGTTTTCTACACAACTTTATCCTGTGTATGAAATCTGTGCCACAAGCACCAAGAGACACAGCATGCTCCACCGCTGAACAGACACACTGAGGATATGGGGTGTTGTGGGAAGCGACCTAGTCTAAGCGTCCCTGTCGGGCCTGGAGATCTGCACCGGGTGCTGCATCAACCAGCAGTTGAGAGATCTGTACTGATTCAAACAGTGCTGCCCAGCTCCCAAGACCTGCAACTTTTGGAGTTGCTACATTGGGATGCCTGACTGGGAAGGTAAATAACTGCTGACTTGGCCCCCTGACCATTGCTTCTCAAGTTGGCAACATGTTGTTTTCCTTCCTGTTCCTGTGTAGGTTAGGACTGAATTCTAATAGAGTTAATTGTGTGATGGATGTACTTACTCTTGTTAGTAAAACATAGTGTAAGAAAGAGATAGGAAAAAAATTTAAGAAAACTGTAATTTGACATTTAAAGAACTGATTCCAGACAGTATATTTATAGTTGACATCCTGTTCCTATTTGTGCACTAATTTCTTGAATGCTTTGTTCCTATTTTTCCTCCCCTTTTAGATAATACGTAACCGTTTTTGAGGCCATGTTGGCCTTTTGTAACAGTATAAATATAACCTACTCAATAAACAGGGTGCCTGCTCAGTATTGACTGAGAGGACCACCTGAGCCCATCTGTTCTGTCTTCTTTTCTCTTCTTAATTCGTGCCCCTTGACTTCACCACCCCACTGATCTGTCCAGCAGGCCTGGACAGGGTGTAAAAGGAAACATGCAGTGTATAACATTCTGGATTAGATTTTTGCCACTTGGAAAAATTCCCTTGATACTCAGCGAAACTGTGATGTGTAGCAATAGTTCCTTCCTTCTGTTGGTGAGTATCTCATGGTATGGCTGTACCACTGAAGGATATTTTAATTGTTTCCAGTTTGGGGCTATTATAAATAAAGTTACTGCTGTCAACATCCACTTGTTGGCTTTGGGTGAACGTAAATTTTCATTTCTCAAGGATAAGACCCCAAACTACATTCATATGGTAAGTTGCATGTTTGGTTTTATAAGAAAATCCCAAACTGAGCCGGAGATTTAGTTCAGTGGTTCCACCGCCTGCCTAGCAAGCGCAAGGTCCCTGGCTTGATCCTGGTAATCACATATAAGGATATGATACCGGGTGTGGTGGCTCACACCCACCAACAATCAGTATCACACCCCACAGTGCTGGGTGTGGTGGCTCACGTTTGTAATCTCAGCACTTGGGAGGTAGAGGCAGGAGGACTGCTGAGTTCAAGGCTTGCCTGGGCTACATAGTGAGCTGAGGGCCAGCCTGAACTACAAAGCGAGACCCTGTCTCCAAAAAAGAAAGAAAGAAAGAAAGAAAGAAAGAAAGAAAGAAAGAAAGAAAGAGAGAAAGAAAGAAAGAAAGAAAGAAAGAAAGAAAGAAAGAAAGAAAGAAAGAAAGAAAGAAAGAGAGAGAGAGAGAGAGAGAGAGAGAGAGAAAGAAAGAAAGAAAGAAAGAAAGAAAGAAAGAAAGAAAGAAAGAAAGAAAGAAAGAAAGAAAATCCCAAACTACTTTCCAGAGTGGCTGTACAATTCTATATTCCTAGTAATATGTATAGATGATGATGGATAGATTTTTGTCTCTTAAATAAACCTACCAAAAAAGGGCCAGGGATTTAGCTCAGGAGCTACTGTACCTAACTGGGAAGCATAAGGGTCAGAGTGCAATCCCTGGTACTGCAAAAAGCCCTACTAAAGTATAAGTTAATTACCTTACTATTCTGTAATTGCTTGATTACTTAATCCCCATACATTAAATTTTTGGGGGTTTTTTTGTTGTTTGTTTTTTGAGACAGGGTCTCTCTTTGTAGTTCAGGCTGGCCCTGAGCTCACTATGTAGCCCAGGCAAGCCTGGAACTCAGCAATCCTCCTGCCTCTGCCTCCCAAGTGCTGCGATTATAGGCATGAGCCACAAACCCGGCAAGATGTTGATTTTTAAAACCCTTAGGGGAAAGTAGGTACAATATGCTACTACTTGCATAAAAATGTTTTTTAAAAAAAAGAAAATTGGAAAAGAATAGATATATTCATGGGGATATTTATGCTCCTTAAATTGTTTTCTGAAATACAGAATGTACCTGAACCATGTTGTGACAGGACCTAAGAAGCACTCAGAAATCTGCCCAGGCACCCAGGATCCAGTTTGGAGGGACTTCTGCTCAAATTTGGGCAATTTAAGTATTAAATGAGTGATAACCACCATAGGTTATAATACCTTGAATAAGAATCCATTAAAACATTTCAAAGTGATATATAAAAATTAAATGACAAAAAAGAGGAAGAACAGTTGTCTTTACAGAAAAATGATAAACTGTCACTATTTTGAAAACATAATAGTAAGGACTCTTCAGACAGGGCTACTCAGCGGAAAGTAAAACTGATACAGGGGGAAGAGACGTAACACCCAAACCTGCTAGGCTTCTGAAACGTGAGTTTGTGTTCTCTAACTCAAAGAATGAATTTTAGGAGGAATGGAGGTTAAGAATAGGAAAAGTTCATAGAGAGATACTTTCTGCCTAAGATAGAGAGGGGACCATAAAGTGGGGTATCTGCCCACCCTGCTTCTCAAGGGTCTTTTATGGGACAAAGCTATGAGGCAAGGTGGGTTCAAGGTGGGACAAAATTATAGTTAACTAGTAACATTACAAGTACAGTTGCCTAGCTGATATTGGTCCAATGGGAAATCTCAAAATGGACACAACTGTGATCATCCAATAAGATTATTTAGTTGCTTAGGTAATATTGACTAAATAGGAATCCAATAGGAAAGCAAGTTGTATAGCAAGTGTACAAGGATCCTTTCAGTCGAGGATCCTTCCTGGAAGGGGTGGGTCAAGACCTTGGTCCCCACCCAAGTGTTCCATACCTATTTAGAATATCAGTCTCTGCTATTTATCCCAGGTAGGTAGAGTATTTTCTCTCCTGTTGTAATGTTGGCCTTCAGTGGATGTGTCCTCATTGACCTCCTTGATGTTTTTTTTTTTTTAACTCTTTTTCTTTCTTTTACCTTTCTTCCCTCTGTTTTTCTTTTAGTTTACCTTGTTTTGGATCCACCTTCACACACTCAGGGCACCAAATGGTCACATAGGAGCCAAGTCTCCTAAACCTGGGATGGAGAACTGGGATGAAAAGAGTTGGGTCAACTCAGTTTTTCCCAGATGAGGGACTGAATGAAGTTGATAAGTCAGTTGTCTTTCAACCACTGTAAGCACCATGATTTTATAATGCTTTGTTTCCTGCTGACCTGGTAGGTCCTGGACCCCCCATTTTTTTGTTCATGCTTCTTCCTCTGTGAATAAATGGGGCATTTCAGATGGATGAGTGGAGGGTGAACAGCACAGTCAAAGCACCGACAGCCTCCACTGCTCACTCTGGTGCTGCTCTGGCCTCCTAATCTGCTAGGCATTTTCCCTCAGCTTCAGGGGAGACATCTCTCTTCCTCTCTCTCTCTCTCTCTCTCTCTCTCTCTCTCTCTCTCTCTCTCTCTCTCT
>PVIC010002294.1:0-79232 GCA_004025085.1 Thryonomys swinderianus | reverse complement strand
GTGAGTCTCCACGCCCAGCATTGTATGTGGTTACTGGGGATCGAACTCAGGACCTTGCGCTTGCAAGGCAGGCGCCAGAACCACTGAGCTAACCCTCCGGCCCCGAGAACCTTCTTACTTTGTATACCCCCCAACAAAACTGCACCCAACAGCTGCCAGCCATAGATGAGATAAACCACAGAGCTATGAAAACCCCAAGCCACTGTTACCCTTTAGGGTATACTGAGCCAGAGCAGCACGACCTAGATGCTTACATTCCTTCTCTCATTCCTTTCTCCCCTAGGCATCTCTGCACTCCTGGTCTTAATTAAAGGGAAACGGGGGAACGTGAAGACAGAGACACACAGAAGGAAGATGGAGTGGTGATGGGAATGCAGCAATGAAGGCAGAGACTGAACTGAGGGCAGCTTCAAGCAAAGAATTGATGGTCACCACCAGGAACTAGAAGAGAAAAACAAGGGAGTCTGGCCAGAGTCCCGAAGGAACCTGATGCCTTTGTTTTGGACGCTGAGCCTCCAGAGCTATGAGTGTTTCAGCCGCCCAGTGTGTGGGACTTTGTGACAGCATGTCACCCAAGCAGACACACTCTGGAGTACTAGTCAGCAGTAAAAGGAATGGACTAGTGATAAACACAACTTTAAAATTTATACTGAGTTTTTAAAGCATAAACCCAAGAGTTTATACACCATATAATCCTACCTATGTAGCATTTTTGAAATGACAAAATTTCAGTTTCAGAGAGAAGTTTAGGATCTAGGGAATGGACTCTGAGAATGAGCAGGAGAATTGCAGATATGACTAGAAAAGAGCAACATAACAAATCCCTGAAGGAATGTTTTTTGTTCGTGATGCTGGGTATTTGAGCCTACATCTGCAGCAAAGTTGAACAGAATTTAATGCACACAAGTAAGAAAGGCCAAACCAAGTCACTTAGTTGTATATTAATGTCTTACATTTACAAAATCTTACCATTTGGAGAACAGGACTATCAATGTACTTCTTTGAGTTACTTCCGACAGTTCCATGTGAATTTACAAATATTTTAATAAAAATTTTAATTAGAAGAAAACATCACTTGAGTGTTGAGTTTTTAAAAACAAATTTAAATGACAGGAGTGGAAATGGAGAACAGTTAGGATTACAGCAATAGAGGAAGGAACAAATAGTTCTGGATATATAGTGTTTTGAAGATAGAACTAACAGAATTCTCCAACCAATGCATGTTGGGTGTAAGAAAAAGAAGACTGTCAAGCCATTAAAGTTTTCAAGTGGAGAAGACTGTGGGTAGAGAGGGTTTCGAAATATGGGGGGATTAAGATAGTAAAGCTTGGGGACTAGTCGAGATCATCAAGAGAATAATTATTGGTAGAAAAAAGGCAAACAAAAACAATCCTGAGCTTTTAAAATGGTTTCTCAAATAAAACCTCAAAGGGCCATCTCAAAAAATGTTTGCTGCTCTATTATGATGGCATGGAACATCAAGGTTCCATGCTGTCCAACTGGATTCATATACTACTTTCAGTAGAGGCTGAAACTTATAGGCTGCAGATTACGGGGCTGGGATATCTTGGGCACAGGAGCTTGGATCTTGGGACCCAAGGAACCCTCCCCCAAACAAATAGAGCAGGTGCAAAGCAGTTGCATTTGTCTACTGCAAAGGGATCCCTGAGGTTGTAGCTCTTGCTGTGGAAATACTGTGAAAATGGTTTAATTCTGCCACTTGAACCCTTCATCTTTCCACTGGGAGCTTCACAGTTTTCCCCAGATCCAGCCTGTCAGGCTGTAGTTGACTTAGCCTCCAGGAGATGTGGGCCTGACTGTACCTTCTCCATCGTGCTACTCAAGCCATCTGTTGTCTGGTTTGTAATTCTCTGCACTGGTTTAAGAATTCTCCTCTGGGAACCCAATTAGGGCAAGCTCACCAAGCAAAACTGATGTGCTCTCTGTAGGAAGATTATGGGGAATGTTTAACATGTTGGTTTTGAGAGGCTTGAAGCAGCAAACTGATGGTGTTCCCATGATACTTGTCATTGCTGGACAAGACCAGAAGGGGAGGGCGACAGACAGAGGATGAGAGAGAGGGTTGGAATACTTTGGGACATAGCTGCCACCTACTGCTGTGCCCTCCCTGGAAAATCAATGAAAACTGAAGACAAGAGCTTGGTTTCTGACGGTCCCTGGTGAGGCAGTAATATCTCTAAGCCAATTAGTTACTCAGAGGGTGAAAAGGTTGGTCAGTCTGGAGAAACGAAGCGTGAAGAGGGCTGAATGGAAACAGGAGTTGTTTTCAGTTGTGATGAGCGTGGCTGTCACTGTTGGTGACACGAGAATAGGAAGAAAACTGTTTTCTGCATTGTAGTTGCAAAGCTCAAACCTATGTAGGTAAATTACGGGAGGCAGAGGAAGTGGGCGTAGGCAGAAACAAAGCTTTTGACAACTACATCCCGCCTGGAATCAGTTTGCCTCCCCACCCCCAGTGTAGGTGGTGGAAGCCTTGCGTAGCATCCACAGTGGCCTCTGGACTTCCCTCGGCCTTCCCTCCCTGGACAAAGTCTGACCTGCTCAGCTGTGCGCCGCAGACCTCCTCTCCACCCTGCCCGTTGCCGTGCTTCCTGCTTCCTCTGGTCTCTACAGCCACGTACCGCTCAGCCTCTGGAAGTTGGTGAAGGAGGCACTCACTTCCTGCCCGAAGGACACCCAGAGTTTGCAGAAGAAAAGTAGAAAAGGGCTTTTTAAGTTTCTTAGCTGTATAGATTACTGTTTCTGGCAAAGGGAACGTGCTCAGCCACTAGCTATTGGAACGTCTTTCTACTCTTTTGTGTTCCCTCCCCGTGGACCCCCATTATGTATATACTGGTACACTTGAGGCTATCCCACTGGTCTGGAAGGCTCTGCTCATTTTTTAAAATCTCTTTTTTTGTATATCAGGCTAAATAATCTTGATTAATCTGTCTTTAAATTTGTGGGTTTTAAAAACAATGCGTGGGTTTGGCTGCCTGCTCAAATCTTCCGCTGTAACCGTCTTCTGAATTCTTCATTTCAGTGATTATATTTTTCAGTTCCAGAGATTCCTCTGCATTGTTTTTCTAATAGCTATCCTTTATGGAATAGTATTATCAAAGCTCTTTGTTTAGTTATTCCTAGCAAGTGCCACCTTGAAATGAAAGTTTCACTTTCCTTCATCTCTGTTCCCACTCGGATGCGTGTGATTTGGACCGGGCTCTCTTACACTCACTCTCTCTTTTCCTGGTTTATCTTTTAAACTTATGGCTCTTTTCCTCCCTCTGTCGGCATCACCAAGCTGTCGTCCTCATCCTATCGCTGGCCACTCTCAGCAACTCCCAGCACCTTTCCCTTTGACACCAATCCCCTCCCCCATTCTTTCCTCCAAATGAAGTATCTTCCCTGACAGCCTTCGCAGCTTGCTCCGTCCCTTCTCCCTGGAATAAGCTCCCCACTGTGGTTCAGGAGCTGGGAGACATCTGGGAGACATTGCTCTGCACTGATGACTCAATCCAAAGCCTCTGTATAGAGCGAGTTCAAGAAAAAAAAAAAACCATGAACAGACCGTTGGCGCCTCCCACGGAAATTTCCATGACACAGAGATGGGGATCTTCACCAGATCCCATCGCCTTTCCAGTGTAGCTCTTCCACACTGAAGAACTGGGGGAGAAACAAATTGCCTACTCAGCTGGAGCTGCGGGTGCGGATCCCCCCAATTTGCCTAGTTTGTGCAGCTCCTGGCTCAGGGGCTACAGCCTGCGACTTTTCTTACAAGTTTTGATCTTATTTGTTGAACTAACGTCTTCCTGTTTTGGTCCATCTCCAAAGACTTTAAAAGGTTTGCTGTTGTCGTTGATAATTGTGACCAGTTTAACAGATCTCCCTGGAAGAAAAGATTCTTTGAGCTCCTCACACAAGAGAAATGATTGTGCTAACTTTTTCTCCAGGCCTGAAATCAAGACCATATCTGTAGGTGATTGAGAATCAGAACCAAGACGGGTAAGTAGCTAGATGGGAAAGTGACACCCACCATCATTAATAGCTTGGATCAATAGAGAGGCAGACAGAAAGAAAATGCAGCCATGATGCACACAGAATATATGTGCTATAGCCATCCTTTAGCTGGGCTTAGGCTTATTTTATCTTCATAGGATGTCACAAATGGCTCTATTTGTATAGCCAACAACAGACTTATAACCCATCAATCTTGTGGAACATCTGCCCTCCACGAACCATGATGCTTTCTTTGTGCTCACTTTACCAAAGCCCATGTGTGCACATTCTGACACATTCCTGGCCAGCACTAGGAAGAAGAAATGCCCTCAGTGGCCCCCTAGTCAGATGTTGTTTTGTTTGGGAGAAAGAGAGAATAAAAGTCATATACAACAAAAGAAAAAAAAAACAACTCCAAGTTGTACAGAAAAAAAATTAGAGAAGAAATGTGGTGAGGAAAAATGAGAAGTAGTACGGAAATCAGATATGTACTTTGACCCTAGCTTGGTCTCCTAGCTTTGTGACCTTGAACAAGACTTTCAACCTCTCAATTTCCTCATCCTGCCTTGACCTTTAAGATGAACATATTGATGCTGGCTTCATAGGGTACCTGAGATAATTGGACAATCTGTCCTCTGCTTACTTGCTAAGCCCATCTCAAAACTGACACCCTTTCTCACTTAATACACTCAAACCGCACTGATTTCTTTCTGTCCCTTCAATGCATGAAATGTTTGTCTGCTTTGTTGTCCTTGTGCCCTAGATTCCCTCCATCTGAACTGCATCCTCACCAGTTCTTCATGAGGCTGTTTTCCTCCTTTCCTTGTTTATGACAACTTATATATCACCTCTGCAGGGTAGCCTACCATGACAAATCAATTTAAACCAAAACCAGACAAAAAGGCCCTGGCTGCCTCCCACTCGAGTTGCTGATTCACAGTATTTTATTTCTCATATAGCATTGACCAGTACTTGAACATAATGGCAGTACAGCTGCATGGGACAGAGCCAGACTACCTTTATTGAGATCTTGGCTTTACCACTTCTTGGCTCTGTGATTTGGGGAAAGTTTAAAAAAAAAAAACACTCTGAACATCAGTTTCCTTATCTATAAAATAGGAATAATAATGTCTGATTCACAGGGTTGTGAGGACCAGACGAATAAATATATGGAAGATGCTCAGTATAGTATATGGCGATTGTGGTGCCAGCACTGAAAGTGGCCTGATAGTGATCTTTGTGATACTAGCACAGGATTTACTCTGTGTTACAAAGTAGAAGTAGTGGTGTGCCATTTCTAAGACAAAATTATCTTGGGTACTCTCACTTGTGTTCTCTCTCTTTCTCTGGGGTAACACATCTGGGGAAGGGAACCTAGCTACCATGTCTGATAGCCCCACAGGAAGCCTATGAGTTACCACAAAAGTGAGGTCCTGTAGTCACATGGCTGAGCTCGGCGGCAGATTTTCCATTCTTCATTGCTTGACTGCAGCCTCATGAAAGATCCTGGACCAGAACTACCCAGCTAAGCTTCTCCTAGTCTCCTGACCTTCAAAACTATTATAATAGAATACATGTATTGTTTTGAGCCACTAAGTTTTAAAACAATGTGTTATGTGTCAACAGATAATGAATGTAGCTATTAAAGTACATTGTTAGCTTACCTGGTATTTTCAGCCCTGTCTTCTCTGCCCCATCCAAAATCTCAACAGAAACACAGTAATCATACCATGATTAAAACTTGGCAACATACTTTAATAGACATTATTCAAAAGAAGATATTCAAATGGCTAACAGACACATGAAAAAAATGCTCAAGAGCACTAACCTTTGACAAATGCAATCAAAACTACAGGGAGCTATTCTCTCTCCTAGAAGGAATAATTAACATCAAAATGATCAGAGATAATAGGCACTGGCAAGGGTTTGAAGAAAAGAAAACTCTTGTACCCTAATGGTGGAAATGTAATTAGTGTAACTATGATGGAACATGGATTCTTAAAAAAATTAAAACACATACCTGCCATGTGATCCAGCAATCCCACTCCTGCATATGTTTCCAAAGAAGTAGAATACGTATGTCAAAGAAACAGCCACACTCTCATAATTATTGCTGCACTATTCACAACAACTAAGAAATGGAGAAATGCTAAGTGTTCATCAACTGAGAAAAGGAAAGAAAATGTTGTGTATATACTCAATAGAATATTATTTAGCCATAAAAAGAATGAAATCCTGTCCTTTGTGACAACATGGAGGATGTAATTCCTTTTTTAAAATAAACTGAGTTTATCAGTACATGTTAGGAATACATTATGATCACATTCCTCATGGTAATTTGCACCTGTATATGATATACCCTGACTCTTATTTTTTCCCATTGTCCTGCCTTTCCTTCAACCCCATCCCATGTATATGAAGGATGTAATTCTAAGTGAAGTAAACCAGTGACACTGCATGATCTTCCTCACATGTGGAACTGAAAAATATTGATCTCATAGAAGTTGAGAGTAAAATGGAAATTTCCAGAGGGTGGAGACATTATGGGGAAGAGGGAGGAAGGACTGATAAATGGGTACTAGGTCACAGTGAGACAGGAGCAAGAAACTCTACATTACTATTGTACATTATGATAATTATGGGTTGCAGTGTTGGACTGTACCTTTCAAAATTTTAGAAGAAAATAAAGAGAATTTTCACCAGGAGACTAAAACAATGTTTTAAAGAAATTTTCTAAACAGAAAAGAAGTGACAAAGGAAAATCTTGGGATATCAGGAAGGAGAAAACCCAGAAACTAAGATGTGAGTAAATATCATAGATGTTCTTTATTTTCTTGAGTTTTTAAATAATATGTGACATACAGGAAAACATAACACTGCTTGATATGATTCTAAATATATATGAAGTATTTAAAGCAATTATATTATAAATGGGGAATGACTCAGGGACATAAAGGGGACAAGTTTTCTACACTTCACTTAAACTCAAAAATTTATATTATGATTCTAGAATTTTACCATTGACTCTCATTCACAGTGGTTACGGGTCATAAAGTTGCTTTGAACACTGAACTCATGCATACTGAACCATTTCTCTACCACAGTAAATTGTATGTGTATATCTGTGTATACTCTTATGTATTGCTAGCCTTTATTTACTGAAAGTTTTAGTGTTTTTGCATCTATGTTTTTGACAGGAATTTTTAATTATCTTTCTTCACAATGTCCTTGTCATATTTTGATAAAATGTTATGCTGACCTTATTAAACAGGTTACTAAAAAAATAAATAAAACAAGTTGCTAAATGTGTTATGTTTTGCCTTCCTCAGGACAAGTTTATGATGGATTTCTTCCTGAAATATTTAGAATAATACACCAGTATTTTCATCTGGGCTGGTAATATTTCCTGTGAAAAACTTTTTAATAATGGTTTTGTATCTATTTAATAAGTAAGAAGAACCCTCACATTTGTAATTTTTCCAGTAATGGTTTTGGTAAATTGTGACCTTAAATAAATTTTATCATATAAATTTTCAGTTATTAGCATGAAGATTTATATATTCTTATCACTTTTAGTATTTGTGAAATGGGTGGTGATTATCTCCATTTTTATTCCTGAAATTGGTAGGCATTTGTTCTTTTATTTGCTTGATCTGTCTTGCTAGAGACTATCAATTCTTTTTCTGTCTTCTTGTTAAACATATAAATTGTAACTTTTTATTTCTTCTTTGCTAACATATATCTATACATAATATAAATGTACATTCTACCATGAAGTTTTATGTAAGCACCACTTTAAAAGTGTCCTACAAATTTTATGAGAATTTCACCTAGATGTTGTAAAATGAACAAATCTTAACTGTGGAGTTTGAGTTCTAACAGATCAATACACTTGTGTTATCAAACCCCCATAAAGACAAAGACTACTGTAGTCAGCCTCTTCTGAGTTTTATTATGGTAATTATATTAATCTCATTTTTTAATGCATTCTACACTTCACTTTAAAAAAAAGTTGGACTTCTTTCTAAAAAATGTTAGATTAACATTTGAATCAATAGACTAAGAAAGCATATTATCCTCTTTGATGTATGTGAACATCATTCAATATGTTCAGGGCTCAAATGGAATAAAAATGCAGAAGGTTTTTTTTTTTTAGACAGGGTCTCACTTTGTAGCTCAGGCAAGCCTCAAACTCAGCAATCCTCCTGCCTCTGCCTCCCAAGTGCCAGAGGTTTTGTTCTTAAAGTCTTTCCTTATAGGTCACAGATGGTACATATCGTATTTGTTCTCTGGTATGAGAAACTGAAGATGTTAATGAGTTCTAGAATGTATGATGGATACTGTGAAATAGAAAATATTCAGAGGGAAAAGTGGTGGAGGGGTGAGTAAGGAGGGGTAAAGAAAAACTGTGATGGTAATAAAAAAAAAAGGGAAACAGGGCCGGAGATTTAGCTCAGTGGTTCTGGCACCTGCCTTGCAAGCTCAAGATCCTGAGTTTGATCCCGGTAACCACATACAATGCTGGGCGTGGTGACTCATGTCCACCAGCAATCAATACCACATACCACAGTGCCCACGGGCGTGGTGGCCTGTAATCCCAGCACTCGGGAGGCCGAGACAGGCGGATTGCTGAGTTCGAGGCTTGCCTGGGCTCCATAGTCAACTCAGGACCAGCCTAAACTACAAAGTGAGACCCTGTCTCAAAAAAAAAAAAAAAAAAAAAAAAAAAAAAAAAAAAAAAAAAAAAAAAAAAAGGAAACAAAGCTTATGTATTAGGGGGTGAAAGTTGTGGGGTGTATAGAAGAATAGGGAAAAATGAGAATTAAATTGTGTCATATACTGGTACAAATTCTCCATATTTAGTGTGATCATGATGTTTATATACAATGTACCAATAAAGATAAAAATTAACTTTAAAAACCCACAAGAAAAAAATGCAGAAGGATGGATTGTCTCTTCTCTCTGTCTCTTCTTGAGCTGGGACATCCATCTTCACCTGCCTTAGGACACTAGAGCCCCTCATCCTCGTGCCGTTGGACTCCTGAACTCCCGTCAGCAAACTTCTTCTGTATCCCGTGCTCCACCGTTCTCAGGACTTTGGCTCTAACTGAATTACACCACAAGCTGTGCAGATGGCACAGAGAGGGATGTCTGGGCTTTCCTAATCACATGAGCCAGTTCCCATAATAGAAATCTTTTAACACATCTTCATAGTATGGATATCCCGGTGGTTCTGTTTCTCTAAATAACTCTAACACAGAGCATATGTCTGGAGTCATAAGAAACTGGCAATGGACTGTAAATACATTTATATCATTTTTCACTAGCACCAACAATGTATGAGAGATCCAGTTACTTTGGCAACTCTGCAACCTCTATAGCATTTAGTATTGATATTCTTCTTAAATTTGATCATTTTGCTGTGTATATCACTGCAGTTTTAACTCAATGTCATGTTGTTGAGTATTTATCTTAGTGATCAGTAGACACTCTTCTAAACAGTAAGTCCATTTTTATTGAGTTGCTTGTTTTTATTATTGGTTTATAAGAATTCTTTGCACGGGCTGGAGATTTACCTCAGTGGTTCTGGTGCCTGCCTAGTAAGCGCAAGGTCCCTGGTTCGATCCCCGATAACCACACACAATACTGAGCGTGGTGACTCATGCTCACCAGCAGTCAGTACCACATATCACAATGCCAGGCATGGTGGCTTTCCCCTGTAATTCCAGCACTCGGGAGGCAGAGGCAGGAGGATTGCTGAGTTGGAGGCTTGCCTGGGCTACATAGTGAGCTTGGGGCCAGCCTGAACTACAAAGCAAGACCCTGTCTCAAAAAAAAAAAAAATTCTTTGCATGCTCTGGAAGTGAAACACTTGTCAGTTATATATTTTGAAAATGTATTTTCTAGTATAATGACATTTTTCATTTCCTCAATAGTATCTTTTTTAATTGAATTCTTTATTGATACATTTTATGTATAGCTCACAATCACACTCAACATTGGGGGATTTGTACCAGTATATGACACAAGTTAATTCTTATTTTCACCCACATCCCTACCCACTTCACAACCCCCCCACCCCCTATATACATGTTCTTTCTTTTTCTTTCCAAATCCTCAATAGTATCTTTTAATGAGTGGACATTTGTTGATTTTGTGAAATATAAGTCTCGTTTTTCTCTTGTATGATTAATGCTTTATGCATTTGATTTAAGAAATACTTGCCTAACCTCTGGTTCTTAAACATAATATCCTAGGGTTTCTTCTAAGGGTTGTAGATGTTTACCTTTAATATTTAAGTTTATGACCTGTGTTAATATATATTTATATATATGGCTGAAGGGATGGTTCAAAGCTCACTATTTCCATTGTTAAAACCTAGTTCTGTTATCTTGGTGCCTTTACTAAAAATCATTTGTTAATATGTGAAGTGGCCTCTTTCTTGACTCTATCTTGTTCCATTGATCTATTTTATTATGCAAATACCATATTGTTTGAATTACATTAGCTTTATTTTAGAAAAAAATAATGTAAATATTCCTACTTTTAAGTTTTTCAAGAATAATTTATTCTCACCAAGATGTATTGCCATATATACTTTAGTAATATCTTACCAATATCTACCTAAAAAGGCAGCTAGAATTTTGATTAAAATTCAGATGAAAATAAATACCAGTTTGTGGAGAACTCAAATCTTAAAATACTGAGTTTTCTAAGATTAAACATGTTACATTTCACAGTTTACTCAAGTTTTCTATGTGTTAAGCATTCAAGATAGACTACATATTTTTCCTCAAATATGCACATTATAACTTTGATATTTCTATAACCTTTCATGTTTTTATTTCAGTTTTTTGGTATCTGTGTATAGAAATTGAATTGCTTTTTATAGGTCAACTTTTTACCTTATAACTTTATTATTTTAAACTTTTTAAGGGTTTATGTGGAAATAATTATGTTGAATGTGAAATCAAATTGTTCATCTGTAACAAAGTAAAGGTTTGGGTGGTGATGGTGATGACTGTCATGCTGCTTTAGTTGTTTCTGCAGAAGTTTTCATTTACCTTTATATGTTCTTCTCCCCTTCATCATTAATTCTCTGAGGTTCTCCATTAGTTTATCCCTTTTCACAAGTGACAGCTTTGTGAAACTTCCTCCATTTTAAATAAAAGTTTTATTCAATATGATTGTATATTCATGTGCACATGTAAGAATTGATAAATTCCCTCTACCTAGTTTTCCCCAATAGCAACGTTTTGAAGAATCACAGAAAAATACCACAATTATAATATTGATATAGTTACAGTCAAGATACAAAGCATTTTTACTGCCGTGATGATCACTCACTTTGTACCTTGATAGTCACCTCCACTTCTGTCCTACAATTCATGCTGTAATCCCTTCCAGCCAGTAATCTTCAGAGTCTTTATGATTATATCATATAAAATGTTACATAAATGGACTCATATAGCAAAATTCCAGCTGCCTGGATTTATATATATATAATACTGGAACTTCATACAAGTGGTTGTGTACATCAATAGTCTGTTCCCAGTTTTTAAATGTCTAGCTGATTAAGAATTCACACATCAAGGATATCTAGGTCACTTCCAATTTTCAGCTATAACGAATAAAGCTGTTGTGAATATTTATGTATATATTTTGTATAGATGTAAGTTTTTTCTCTGAAATCAGTGTTCAGGAATGACTGTTGGTTATATGGTAAGCATATATTTAGTTTTTAATGTCAGTGTTTTTATTGATTTAGAAAATGCATGCAACGGAATATCTTTAAAACCACACATATGTTTTAATGTAATACAAAAATTTACCTAATAAATTAGTGTTTTAGCAGGTAATAGATTTGATCCATCCTGGCCATGAAAGGGAAGTGACTATTTCCCAGGGAGGGTGTACAATCCTGTAAGTGTCGTACAAAAGATTCAGTTTCTCTGCATTCTCAACAGCATTGGGTATTGTAATTTTGTTTTATTTGTTTAAATATTTGTGTCATGGTATCTCATTGTGGTTTTAATGTGCATTACATAATGTGCTTCTTAATGTACAATGTTAGCTATATATTTTTATAGATGCTCTTTTTCAAGTTGCGAGAATTACTATTTTTCTGATTTTTAAAATCATGAATGAATACTAGAAGTTTGTCAAATGTTTTCTCTACATTGATTCAAATGATCATATAATATTTACTCTTTAGCCTATTAATATACTGGATTACATTAATTTTCAAATTTTGAAATTTTTAACCTCTGGATTAAACTCCACTTGGGTCATGTATCTAATTTGTAAAATATATCGATGCATTCTAATTGCTAAAATACTTTGATGAATTTTTTTCTCTACTTTTATGAGTGACACTTGTATGTAACTTTTTTATCGTACAGAATTTCTCTGGTTTTATCGAAGTAATAGTAACTTCATTAAAAATGTTCCCTCCTCTTTGATTTTCTGGAATAGAGTGTATAGAATTATTGTTCATATCTTAAATATTTAGTAAGTTCTCCACTGAAATGATCAGAGTTTGGAAATTTCTTTTTAAATTTAGAAATAATGATTCTATTTCCTTAATAAATTTCCTATTTGATGAGTTGTGGTTGCTTATGCTTTCTATATAATTGGTATATTTCATCTAAATTTTCAGTGTATGTTGTTCATGGTACATTTGGATGCCAGTAAAGTCTAAAGCATATCCCCTGTTTTGTTCCTAATATTAGAAATTTGTCTTTTTTATTTTGCTTTTTTCAGTATTGCTGAAGGTTACCTTAAATCATTCAAGCTGACACATAAAATTAGCACTCATGGTGCATTTTCACTTTTACTCAGTTCAATGTATTTTTTATATTTTGTAACTTTCAAAAATTTTGCCTGCAATGTCTTCTTTGTTCCATAGATTATTTAAGTGTGCTTCTTGCTTTTGAAATGTTTAGGGAGCTTCTTGTTATCTTTCTGTTATTAACTTCTAATGAAATGAAACCTACATGATTTCAGCCTTTAAATTTGGTTGAAGTTTTTCTTATGGCACAGAATAAATTTAGTCTTGCTACATATTCTATGAACACATAAAATATATATTTAGCTGTTTGGTAGATGTTCTATGAACATCAATTAGAGTCTACTAGTTTATGGTGTTGAATTATACATCCTCATGGATTTTCTGACGTTCTATAGTTATTGGGTGAAGAATATTGTGATCTCCAATTATACCTGTGATCTTGGCTGCCTCACCTTTCAGTTGTATTATTTTTTCCTCATTTATTTTAGGGCTCAGTTGATAAGTGCACGCACATTTAGGATTGTTTTCTCTTTTTGGAGTACTGACGATTTTATGATCATATAATGTACCTCTCTGTTATTTAACTTTGCTTTGACTTCTACTTTATTTAATACATACCAAGTGGTAACAAATTTGAGTCACCTAAAGTACATATTCCCAATTGAAGTTGAGAAAAACACACTCCAATTCTTATTTCAATTCTTCAAGGTGATTTTAAAAAAAATTGGAGACAGTAGGGTGTGATGCGGTGTAGTACATGAACACAAGAATAAGAAAATGTTCTGGGCCGGAGGGTTAGTTCAGTGGTTCTGGCGCCTGCCTCACAAGCGCAAGGTCCTGAGTTCAATCCCCAGTAACCACATACAATGCTGGACATGGAGACTCACGCCCGCCAGCAATCAATACCACATACCACAGTGCCGGGCGTGGTGGCTCACACCTGTAATCCCAGCACTCGGGAGGCAGAGGCAGGAGGATTGCTGAGTTCGAGGCTTGCCTGGGCTACATAGTGAGCTCAGAGCCAGCCTGAACTACAAAGCGAGACCCTGTCTCAAAAAAAAAAAAAAAAAAATATATATATATATATATAAGAAAATGTGGCCAAAAGAGAAAAATGTGGCATATATACACAGTGGAGTAAAACTCAGCCATAAAGAAACATACATTTGAGCCACTTATTGGGAAATAGATGCACTTTGAGATAATGATCTTAAGTAAAATAAATCAGGTGAGAAAAAGCTAAATATCACATAGTTTCCCTTATATGAGAAAAACAGCATATAAATAAT
The DNA here is from genome assembly GCA_004025085.1 of Thryonomys swinderianus. Classification (NCBI taxonomy): domain Eukaryota; kingdom Metazoa; phylum Chordata; class Mammalia; order Rodentia; family Thryonomyidae; genus Thryonomys; species Thryonomys swinderianus. Next base: position 65,156 of record PVIC010002294.1, on the reverse strand, counting down.
TTAAAGAGCAAAGTAAAAGATGTTAAGAAACAGGAAGATAGACTTCATGGAGATGGGAAAAGAATTTGAGAATGAAGGAAGATAGAATAGAGGGAGATAAAGGGAAGTAAAAAAAAGATCAAGATACTATATGTACATGAATCAATTATCCAGAACGAATGTATTTATTATGTCACAATCATATGCTAATTTTAAAGCAAAGAACTCTGACCCTGAGTTTAGTTGAATAGGGTTTGAAAACTAGCACCTTTCAGTGGGATTCCCTTAACACTTTTGAAACTTCTTTGCACTTTTATAAAATCAAAGTGTTGAATTATACATCCTCATGGATTTTCTGAAGTTTTATAGTTACTGACAGAAAATAAGATTCTGTCAGGATGAACAAGTTTTAGGGTTTAAGATTGTAATGTATAGATATGTACTAGGAGCAATTAATAAATACTCTATTGCAACATATTGAGCAATACTGAAATTATTTTCTCTTTGAGATTACAGCTAAATCTATCTTTTTCACCATGCACTAAACTAAAAGCAAAGTGGATTAGAGACCTAAATATTAAAACAGAAACACTAAACCTGCTGGAAGATAGGATAGGTAGAACTCGTGCAGACATTGGCATAGAGAAAGACTTCATGAACAAAACCTCAACAGCACGGGAACTAGCAGAAGGAATCAACACCTGAAATCTCATTTTATTAAAAACTTCTGCACAGTAAGAAAAACCACCAACACAGTGAAAGGAAAACCTGCAATATGGGAAAAAAATTTACCAACTGTTCCTCAGACAAAGGACTACTATCTAGAATATATAAAGAACTTTTAAAAATCAGCCCCCCCCCCATTTAAAGACAACTCAAAAATGGGTATCTGAAACGAAGACATTTTTTCAGATGAAGAAGTAAAAGGAGCTAAGAAACACATGAGGCAATGTTCAACATCGCTGGTCATTCAAGAGACGCAAATGAAAACAGCACTGAGATTCCATCTCACTCCACAAAGAATGGCTACTATCATGAAATCAACCAACAAAAAAGCTGGTGAGGCTGTGTGGAGAAAGGAAACCTTCTCCATTGTTGGTGGGAACGTAGACTGGTGCAACTGCTGTAGAGGTCAGTGTGGAGATTCCTCAGAATAGTAGGATTAGAGGTCTCATTTGACTTTATTTCCTTGGTAGGTATGTATACGGAAGAATTAAAAGAATTGTACCACAGTGACATATGTGCACCCATGTTGATAGCAGCTCAGTTTGTATAGCTAAATTTTGGAAACAGCCCAAATGCCCATCAGTGGGAGACTGGATAAAGCAGATGCGGTTTTTAAAAAATAAAATGGAGTATTAGCCACAAAGAATGATAAATTTGAGTCATTTATATTCAAATACACGTACCTTGAGGACATATTCATAAGTAAAATAAATAAGACACAGATGTGTAGATACCATATTGTTTCTCTAGAATCAAAAACTGAAGGCATAAATTAATGCCAAAATGTATGATAGATAATGTGAAATAAGAAGAAAATATTCAAAAAGAAAAGGGAAAGGGGGTGGGGGAAAGTAAAAAGGGAAGAAAAAATTTGATGGTTAAAAAAAGGGAAACAAACCTTATGTATATGGGGATGGGGTTGTAGGGCGGGCAGGAGAAAGAGGAAAAAGGAGAATCAAGATGTGTCATGTGGGCCGGAGATTTAGCTCAGTAGTTCTGGCACCTGCCTCTCAAGCGCAAGGTCCTGAGTTCAACCCCCGGTTACCACATACAATGCTGGGCGTGGTGACTCACGCCCACCAGCAATCAATACCACATACCACAGTGCCAGGCGTGGTGGCTCACACCTGTAATCCTAGCACTCGGGAGGCAGAGACAGGAGGGTTGCTGAGTTCGAGGCTTGCCTGGGCTACACAGTGAGCTCAGGGCCAGCCTGAACTACAAAGCGAGACCCTGTCTCAAAAAAAAAAAAAATGATGTCATGTAAAGGTACAAATTTTCAATGTGGAATGTGATCATAATGTATCTATTAAATGTATTAATAAAATCAATTAAAAAGAAATTACTTTCTCTTTGCAAATCAGCAAAAAGAAAATTAAATGTCACACCACAGAAGGGAAGAGAGTGTGTACAAAACAAATATTTGGCAAAGAAATTTTATCCAAAATACTATAGATCTCTTTCAATGATAATATAGTTAAGATATTTGAACAGATACTGTATTTCACAGAAGGAAATAATTTGAGTAGCAAATAAGTATATGAGAAACCGCTAAACACACCAAAAGTAAGACTTATAAACATTGAGTGGTATAGCTTTGCAGTAGAATTTTTTAACTTTTCACAAAAGTTAAGTATATACTTATCAAATAACTCAGCAATTAAACTCATATATTTCCTCAAGAAACAAAAGCATATATATGGCCAAAGACCTGTAAGTAAATGTTAAGTGGACCATTGTTCATAATGGTGAACAAACTCTACACAGTCCAAATGTCCATCAAGAAGTGAATAAACAATATTCTGTATATTCATCCAATTGAATGCTACTAAACAAATGACTCTCAAAAACATTCTGCTGAGTGAAAGAAACAAAAAACAACAAAGAGCATATGGCACAATTGTATTTATATGTAGTTCCAGGAAAAAAGCAAACTACAATGAAAAAACCAGATCAGTTAATGTCCAGAGTTAATAGTGAAGGTTCTGATTGTATCAGAATACAATGGATTTTAGGATAGCATAGTGATAGAAATGCCTTGTATCTTAATTCTGTTGGTTGTGCAGGTGAAACTTTTTATCAGAACCAACTAAAGCATAACACTTGAAATAAATGCATCTTATTATATGTAACATATGATTCAATAAACTTGACTTTTAATAATAAGCAGAGTACTTGAATAGACATCCTCAAACACATGATAACCAAATGCCAACATAGCATATGAAAAAGTGCCCAACATCAGCACTCCTCTGGTAAATATAAATGAAACCCACCTATGATTGTAACTACGTGACCATAGGACTGGCTAAGGGAAAAGCCCAGTGACAAAGGCAAGTGTCAATAGGGAAGTGGAGCAGTTTGACTTGGATATATACACTGCCAGTGTGATGGAAAATGATTTATGCCATTTTAGAATACTATTTTGCAGAAAACTCTGAATTAATCCAAATGCAAACCCATAATGCTTCTGATGTACTAATTGCACTTTGAGATGATTTTTCTAAGAGAAGGGAATATATATTTCAAAACCTGATAGGAGAGTCCTTTCAATTGCTGTCCTAGTAATAGTTCAAACAGTAAATTACAAAACTTTCTAACAGATTAACAGTCGATGGGACAAACGTTAAATTCAAACAATGAACTATTATTACATAAGCACTTTAAAATGTACAGTAGTCCATGCAACAAAATAGATGAATCTCACTGAAGTATATGGAGTGAAAGAAGCAGAACTAAAGGGTGCATTCTGTTGTTCCACTAGCATTACTTTAAAAATATACAAAATTTTAATTTGCAATACTATTAAATCAGAATAGTGTTTGTGACAGAAATAGGTGACTCAGAAGAAGTGTAATGAGGCCACAGTTGCCAGAAACATACTGTTGTGGTGTGGCAGTGGTTAGAAAGTGTTCATATGTATAAAAATTTGTTAAGTTAAAAGTTTAAGATTCAGGCACTTTTACTATATGTAACTTGTACTTCATCAACAAATTTCAAAATGCATATGTAATCAACAATTTAGTAAAATGATAATAATTTTCAACATAGAATTTAAAAATCCACTTCTTTAAAAGAGACAATTTGCATAAAACCTAAAGAAATTCAAAAGTAAGAGTGGAAAAATAAATATGGCATGCATGCACTAACTAAAAGGAAACTAAAATAGCTATGATAATTATGATTCAAAGCATACTTGTAAAAAAAGAGGATATTTCATAATGGCAAAGGGTCAATTCAATAATAATTTCAAAGGAAGATATTTTTAAAAATCTGTCATTTGTATGAACATACAAATACTGGAAAATTGAAAAAAACATAAATTTTTGGGATCACAATCTCACATCTTTGAAATTCATAACACAGAGATGAATGTAACTTTAACAGACATAGACGAACTGTAGTTGGAGGGCTTAATACATTTTTCAGAGTGCTCAAGGCAGAGGAAAAAGTCAATAATTATGTAAAGATAATACAACAAATGAAGTTTTATATATATATACATATATATGTATATATATATATATCCCCATTTATAAAAAGTGTGAAAATATCTTACATTCAAATCATTTTCCAACAGAGGACATTTGATCAGGAACGAAACAAGTTTGGGCACATCTTTAAAGACTGAAATGATAGTTTTCTCTGTTATGAGAAACTGAAGGTGTAAATGAGTTCTAAAATGTATGATAGGTATTGTGACATAAAAAGAAAATGTTCAAAGGAAAAGAGAAAGGGAATGGGGTAAGTAAAGCGGGGAAAGAAAAATTTGATGGTAAAAAATATAAAAGGAAACAAAGCCTACGTATATAGAGGCAGTGGGTTGTGAGGAGGGTAAGGGAGTAGGTAAAACTGATAAGAAAAAATGATAATTAAGATATCATGTACTGGTGCAGATTCTCAATGTTAATTATGATCATAATGTATATATAAAATTTACCAATAAAATCACTTGAAAAAGATTGAAGTGATAGTACAGAAAATAGGATATCAAAATGAAAGTAAACTAGAAACCAGTAACAGCTAAATAATATCAAATGTATAGAACTTAAGCAACACTTTCTAAATAACTTAGACAAAAAATTACATTGTAAATCCCAAAATACTTTTAACTGGGTGACTGATTTTGATATAAACTATTAAAATACACGGTAAATCTATATCAGTTTTCCATGAGAATACTATGCTTTTAAATCCATGTATTAAAGTAAATGAAGTTGAGCATCAATAATCTTGCAGCTCAAAAAACTAGGAGAATAACTTCAATCCGAAGAGAGTAGGGGAAGGACCATGGTACCAAGAATAGAAATCATTGCAATAGGAACGCAGCGTACAGCAGAAAAATTGTGAGTCTGAGCTTAGTCTTCTGGAAAAAAAAAAAACAAAACGAACAAGACCATACCAGGACAGATGAAGACAAAAAAGACATTAATCATTAATTCTGGGAGTAAAAGGATGGTATGAAGATATTTTACAGGCATTAAAGTGGTAGAGAATACTATGAACAATATTTAGAAAATTTAGTAGTTTATATAGGATGGACAAATCCTTTGAAAAACACTAATTATACTGATAGAAGAAATTTTTGAAATTGGCTATCTTCTCTTTTAAATAGTTATTTCTTTATTAAAATTCTTCCCAAAAGGAAATTCAAGATCCAAATGATTTCATAGATGAATTCTATCAGATACTGAAGGAAATCTCATTGCAAAATGTAATCTTTCAAAAAATAAATGTAACATTTCCCAACTCATTTTATGAAGTGAGCATTACCTTGATGCCAAAATCTGACGAAGACATTACAAGAAAACAAGAGACTATTTTCCTTTATGAGCACACATATAAAAATCCTGAACAGAAAATTAGCAATTAGATACAAATGTTATAGATTATTAAATGAAGTACATTATGACGAAGTGGATTTTATCTCACAAATAAAAGACTGATTTAACATTTGAAAGCCAATATAATTTACCCTATTAATGGGATAAAGGAGAATATCTGCATGATCATTGCAATATTTGAAGAAAATATTTTTGACAAAATTTAGCACCCGCATCTTACCAATTCAGAATTGAAAATTACTTCTTCAATTTGATAAATGACATCTGCACTCATACTTCCATAGTGGAAGAGTGAATAATTGCCCCAGCACTAGCAAAAAGGCCGCGTTGTCCACTTTCATTGCAGCTACTCAATATTGTACTAGAAGTCCTCACCAGCATAAGACCACAGACTGAAATAGAAGGAATACACATTAGAAAGAAACTGCAAATAATATGATTATGCACAGAGAAAGTTTCAAGTCACCTAAAAATAGTTATCAGAATTCATTAGTAGCTACTAGTTAAGTAGCTAATACTACTAAAATCTAGTCAGATCAATGGTTAAAATGTCAGTATACAAATGGGTTGTATTTCTGTACAGCAGAGATGAAAAATGCAGAATGAGAGCCAGAGATTTAGCTCAGTGGTCCTGGTGCCTGGTTTACAAGCTCAAGGTCCTGAGTTCGATCCCTGGTAACCACATACAATGCTGGGCGAGGTGAGCCATGCCCACCAGCAATCAATACCATATACCACAGTGCCAGGCGTGGTGGCTCATGCCTGTCATCCCAGCACTCGGGAGGCAGAGGCAGGAGGATTGCTGAGTTCGAGGCTTGCCTGGGCTACATAGTGAGCTCAGGGCCAGCCTGAACTACAAAGCACGACCTTGTCTCAAAAAAAAAAATGCAGAATGATATTTAAAAAGCAATTCTATTACAATAGTATTTAGATAGAGAAAACATTTAGAGATAGACTTTACAATATCTGATATGATCCTTATAGTAAACACTACAAAATACTGACAGGAGAAACCAAAGACCTAAAAATGTGTAATAATATGGCTCTTGGATTGCAAGGCATACTACTGTAAATATGTCAATCCTTCTCAAGTTTAGATATATTATTCACAGCCCTAGAAGGGTATGGGAAAATGGTAAACTAATTTAAAATGAATATGAGAAGTCAAAGAACTTAGAGTAGTCAAGAAAATAAAAGAAGAGAAGAGAAAGGCAATAGAAACGAGATGAAACCATAGGGCATAAAGAAGAATAACCTCTTTTGACACCAGCCCCATGATGGAGTGCTTACACTACTATGGGGGTAGGGATAATTATTATAAAGTTACATATCTGAGTAAATAATGTGCTATGGAGAAACCATAGGAAAAGGGCAAGTAAAACAGAACAGAGCTAAGACACAATCTGCACATCCAGTAACTTGCTTAACAAAAGAGGCACCACTCCTACTCAGGGGTGAAGAGACAGTGTGTCACCAAATGAAGAGTCATACAGAAAAGTTACCTTTAACCTTCGTCTCATATCACACACAAACATTAATTAATTCTAGAAATACTAGAACAAAATATTTTCATTTCATTGATAGAAGCAAGGTCTTCTTAAACAGGACACACCAAACACACCAAAAGAAGAAAGACTGACAGTTTGAACTACATTACATCTAAGAAATAGCTTTAAAACAAAAGACAAGACAAAAAATAACATAATGGATGGCACTGGAGATCCTGAAGCCAGTCACAGAGAGACAAGCATTGCATGATCTCACTCATATGTAGAATATTTTTTTTAAATTGGTACATTTTATTGGTACATTATATACACACATCCCAAATACACATTGAGAATTTATGCCAGTATATAGTACAACTTAATTCTTATTTTTCTCCTCCCCTCCCCACCCTACCTCCCCCAGCCCCTGTATACACAAGCTTTGTTTCCTATTTTTACCATGAATTTTTTCTTTCCTCATTATTTTCCCCTAAACCCCATTACCCTTTGAATATTTACTATTTCACAATATCAGTCATGCATTCTAGAACACATGTACAACTTCAGTTTCTCATACCAGAGAAAAAGTACTATATTTACCCATCTGTGACCTATTTATTTCACTTATGAGTATGTCCTGAAGGTATGTCCATTTGAGTATAAATGATTCAATCTCACCATTCTTTATGGCAGAGTAATACTCCATTTTATTTTAAAAAGCACATCTTCTTTATCCAATGTAGAGTTGATGGGGATTTGGTTTGTTTCCAAGATTTAGCTATCCCACACTGAGATGCTATAATATTGTAAAAGTTGATATCATAGAAGTTAAGGGTAGAATGAATGGTGGTTACCAGAGGCTGGGAGGGTAGACCAATGGGTGTGAATTTATATTCAGATGGTTTGCTATTGCACATTGGGGTGCCTATAGATAACTATAAAGTGCTAAACGTTTTAGAAAGCTAGAATAAAGGATTTTGAAAGTTTTCATCAGAAAGAAGGGATGAATATTAGAGATGAAAATGTTTAACCTGAATTAAACATTACTATGTAAGCAGGTATGGAAACAGTATCTAGAATCCTATTAATATATACTAGTTTTGGTTTTGATACATCAATTAAAATAAATTTTACCTAAAAAGTAAAGACCAAAATAGCTAACAACAGATTAGGATGTGATAAGTATATAACCTGACACACATCCAGAACATTTAAGACTCTTACATACCAACATGAAGGAAACACTTTTAGTAATGGACACATGAAGTCGGCATTCAAAAATATGTCCTCGCTATCAATATTCATCAGAGAAATATAAAGCGGCCAAGAGGTACCCCTCCCCTATTGTCTCCCCCATGGATCAGACTAGGCTAAAGCTTAGTCTTTCTAATAAAAAATGAACCCACAGATGTGAAACAACTTAAACTCACAGATTGAGAGCAGGAGTATAAATTTGGTACAGTCACTTACTTTGAAACATACTTTGGTTATACAGATACACACCTATGTACATTTTTAAAGACTGAATTCACTGGTACACTTTAAGTATACATTATTTTCACATTCATCATTGAGAATTTGTGCCTGTACATGATATATCTAGATCCTCATTTTTCCCATTCTTCTGTCCTCCGACCAGCCCCTCTACCCCATATACATAAACTTTGCTTCCATTTTCCCTTTTACCTTCAAATGTTTCTTTCCCTTATTTGCTTTCCCCTGACACCCCCCAACTGTCCTCTCCCCTTTGAAGATTTTCTTCCTATGTCATAATACCTATTGCACATTCTGGACTTCACTTACACTTCCAGTTTCTCACATTAGAAAAATGATATGGTATTTATACATGTGGGTCCTATTTATTTCACTTGTATGACATTAATGTCCATCCAGTTAGCTATAAATGTCTCTAATTTATAACTCTTTATGACTCAGTAATACTCCATTTTATTTAAAAAACCCACATGTTCTTTATCCAGTACCTATATAAAATTCTGTCAGGCTGTACACACGGCATATGTACATTTGGCTGAATACTGTTATGCCTCAACTTTAAAAACGAGAATATGGGAGAAATTTAAAACAAAATGCTTATTTGATCACATGGTATAATTAGTATTAATTTGTCTGGTGTGATAACAGCATCATCGTCATGTTTTGTTGAGTCCACATCACTTAGAAACGTATCCTGAAATTTTGTGAATGACATGAAATAATACATGAAATTTACTCAAAATCATATAGTTTGCTGAGAGGGAGTGGAAGAGGGAACAGATGAAATAAGATGGACTCTGCTAATAATAATTGAAATTCAGTGATAGGTAAAAGAAATTTTATTCTCTATTTTTCATTTGATTGATATTTTCTTTAATAAAAAGATAAACATCTTCCGTTGTTCTAAAAGAGCCTTTTTTTTTTTTTTTGAGACAGGGTCTCGCTTTGTAGTTCAGGCTGGCTCGGAGCTCACTATGCAGCCCAGGCAAGCCTCGAACTCAGCAATCCTCCTGCCTCTGCCTCCCGAGTGCTGGGATTACAGGCGTGAGCCACCACGCCCGACATTGTATGTGGTTACCGGGGATCGAACTCAGGACCTTGTGCTTGCGAGGCAGGCGCCGGAACCACTGAGCTAACCCTCCGGCCCTAAAAGAGCATAATTTTTGTGGTAGTAAAGGGCAGCCCTACTGATGAGCTGTGTGACTATAGAAAAGTTGCCTAGCTTCTCTGACCCTCGCTTATTCCCAGTTTTTAAATGGCAACGATTACAGAACTTGGCTCGTAAGAATTGGAAGGATTCAATAAAATTCTGCTGTTAAGATTTCAGCACGGCGGGTGCTCAATGCTTGCTGATTCCTTTTGCTTCCCCCGTTTTTCTTTTTTTAACCAAGATATCCCTTAATTCCTCTGTCAGCACAGATGACATTTTGCTTCCAGTCTTCTATTCTCCGTAGGACCGTGTTTCCTAAAAGACACACCGACCCTTTCCTCCGCCTGAGGAATGCAGGAGACCTAGAGTGAAGCGGGTGCGGAGAAGCGAGCAGCGCTGGTGCCTCAGGGCCCCTGGGAGCGTCCCCGCGGAGCCCCGGAGAGAGCAGATGCTGAAAATGCGCGCCCGCTGACAGAAGGAGCGGGCGGGCGGGCTCTGGGAAAACTTTTCTTTGTTCCCGCGTGTGTCAGGGTGAAGACGGTCGAAGTGTCGGTTAGTCTGGCACTCCTGCCCTTTTTCCTTCACTGGCATCGCAGCCTACCTGACCCCGAAAGCCCCCCTGTACATCTAGTTCCATCCTCTCTCCTCACTGCTAGGCTGAGTAGCAGCTACAACTGATGGTGCAATGATTAAACGCTTGAACAGAGTCTCGACTTGGAACTGGCTCTAGTAAAAGCCTTCACGTTCTTGAGCATCAGTTTACCCGTCTGCAAAGTGGGTATGCTGTGAGGGCTAAACGAAAAGAGGAGCGTGAAAGACTGTGGCACAGGGCTGGCATGTGGAATGCAGTACAAGTGAGTATTGTACCATTTGCTACACTTGGGCCCCGTAGACCGAAGACTCCATTCATGTTATCTCCTTGGCTCCCTCAGCTTCTCCAGGGACACAGTTGTCCCCAGCATCCACGAGATCCCTAGGTGCCTGCTCTCTGCAGCACTGTCCTTTGGTCCAGCCTCCCTTCCTTTTTCCTCTCCAAACACAACTGCCGTTTCCTACATCCTAATCATTACCTGTTGCTGTCCACCAGGTGGCACCAAAGAATGCTACAAACCATGTGCTCCTCACGGCGCTTCCCAGAGGCATTTGGGTGGAGGCAGGAGGCGCAAGGGAATTTTTCCCTGTGGGAATATTTGGTTTTTGTTTCAGGCCTGTCTCAAACCACACTGGATAGGACAGTTCAGCCCTTAGGTCATATTGCAGCCATGCCCATATTTTCTCTCTGTTTATAGAGTACTGGAGATTAAACCCAAGACCTTTGCATGAGCTACATCTCCAGCCCTTTGTTCGTTTGACTGTTTAGAGACAAGGACTTGCTAAATCAGTTAGTTGCCCGGGATGGGCTCAAACTTGTGATCGCCGTGCCTCAGCTTCCCAGACCGCTAGGCTTACAAGCGTGTGCCACCATACCAACTCTCCCCACACGTTTTATTCCCACGCTTCTATCTTCCTTTGCCCTTCTTTTCAGGACTTGGATGGAGAGGACCTTTAAACCAAGTATCTCCTGAATACACTTTCAAAAGGCTCTCTAAATCCTCTTCATTCACCTTACTGGGAAACAGCTACTCTACTCCACCTGGCGGCATGTGCAGCCATCTTTGCCTCAAAGCCTGTTTCCCCAAAGCCGCTCGCTGGCTACTTCCTGAACAGTGTGCCATTCAGGGTGTGGTAATAAGGGTGAGTGAGGCGCGAAAGAGTTCACGTCAGCTGGCTGGATTTGAAGGCCGTTTGACTCTAGAATCCTCATAATTCTAGACTTGTGTGTTTTATCTTACTTATGAGAACATTATTGGAATAAAATATTATCCAAAGACAAAGTATACCATCAGTGAGTTTCCATGTAGAGGGAGAGCGTTCTGAGAAAAGAGCGTAGATATTTAATATGCTTAAAAGATTAATCATTTACTTATATGCTTCAGTCCCCACAAATGTAATGTAGGAATAAAAATAGCTAATATCAGATAAGGTCATTACAAATAATTAAAATATTACTCCTTGGAAAGCACTTGTAACAGCTTTTGGCATGTAGCAGGTGAGTTTTAGTCTGCATCAATGGAGTGCCACGATCATCCATTATTAGTCGCCTGTGGTCACACTGAAGACCCTCACACAGGGTGTTCCTTGTCTGGCTCTCAGTCACTTCAGTGTCCAGGTTTCTCCTTACTGAATTCCTTCTGGCACACCTCTGGGTCAGCGACCACTTCCTCTGGGGATGGTCCTGTTTCTAAACCCCCACAAAGGGGGCTGACTGGTGACCACCAGATGGAGGTTCTGTCAGAGAACCAACCTGTAGGCTATTGGAAGAACAGTGCACCGGCTTGAGGGGGTGTTAGAATGAGTGATTCTTAGTTTCCTCAAGAGAGCTAAGACCCCTCCCCTCTCTCTCTCTTTTTTTTTTTTTTTTTTTTTTTTTTTTTTTTTTTTTTTTTTTTTTTTTTTTTTTTTTTTTGCTTTTTGAGACAGGGTCTCGCTTTGTAGTTCAGGCTGGCCCTGAGCTCACTATGGTGCCCAGGCAAGCCGCCGCAAACTCAGCAATCCTCCTGTCTCTGCCTCCCGAGTGCTGGGATTATAGGCGTGAGCCACCACGCCCAGCACCCCCTCCCCTCTCTTATTTCTCCCCTTCATTCTGGGAGCCCTCGTGAAGAAAGGGACTTGCATATACTTATAATGCTAGTATTGTGTTTGTTTCTTCCGTAGACTCTTGGCTCCTTGAGAGCAGGGACCATGAGTTCTATTGAGCAGAAAGCTAGACAGTAGCAGACCTGGACACAAGCAGCTGTGGGCTACACAAAAAACAAAGATGACATGATTTCATTTCCTTTTTCCTTTGTTTTTTTTAATCATTAGCTGTAGGGGAAAATCTCAAAGGGCCTATATTTTCCTTCGTTTTTTTAAATCATTAGCTGTAGGGGAAAATCTCAAAGGGCCTATAGCTTCAAACTTTAGCCCCAAAGAATGTAAATTCCACTAAGCATACTGACAAGGGCCCCACACAAAGTGTAGATTGTAGGTACAGTTTTTTAAAACCTCAAGGTCTCATGATAATCTAGATGGAAACATTCCACCTAGGGGTAAACAGGAAACTTTTCCCTCTGAAGTTGATGCAAAAAGCCTGTTTTCCTTGTAAATGAACAGTGACTTCTGATGAAGGAAGTGATATTCCTTAAAGACTCTTTAATCATATACATGTAGCCTGAGCCTTGCTCTAGTTCAGTTACTGTCTTCCTTGACACTTGTCCACCTTCACATTGAGCTTTGTACTCTATAGCTCAGAGGGTCTATCATTCCGCAATAAACGACTGCAACTCTGTATGACGGCCTATGGCTCTTATCTGAATCCTTTTCTTCAAAGACACAAAGGACTGAGGAGTATGTGTTGCCGCTTCCTCACAGCATCGGGACCCGGCTTCCTGGTGACAATTTCTGTTTGATCAGCATTTGTCCCCGTGTAACGTCTTAAATGGTAGAAGACCAAGGCGGAGCACCCTATGTCAAGCTTTCCTGGAACACGGGCTCCACTGTCTCCCTAATCCCAAACAACTAGCTGGGAGCTATTGTGAACATGGCTGTAGGCCCCAGGCTGCCTGGCACACCTTTCCATACTCTCACTTTTCTATCTCTAAGAGCGCCACCATTTCACTTGAAATCCTTCTCAGAAAGTAAAGCTATAGGTTATTACTAAAATTCCTGGTCCTTGTTCCCCACTCTGCCCAGGAGCTGGGCCCACACCACTTCTCTATTATGTATTGGTGTGTTCCCAGGGCATGTGCCCTGCAAAGTTCAGGAAGGGAGAGGGGGAGGCACCATGACGGTGCTGTTATCCTTGTGGTCTGTGCTAATAGCACCTTTTGGTCCACAACTCTGGAAAGCCAATATCGAGTCCCCTGTATGTTGTCCCTGTTCCTGTCTCTGTGTCCACCCACACCTAGAATGCCCTATTCTGCTCTCTCCACTTGGTCAAACCATCCCAGTCCACTGAGGTCCTGCTTAATGTGTGTGTGCTCCACGAGAATTCTGTCTCCAGTGGACCTCTACCTTCTAGAGTACTAGATATATAAGCACTACAATCTTTATATTTATTCCATTGTCATCACACTACAGTTATTCTGTTACAAGCAATTCTTCGTCACAATGAAGTACTGCAGACAGGGTGCTTTAAGAGGTGAGCCCACTCCTGGTTAGCAGTCGTTTTAGTCTTCAGGTTTTTCTTTATTATTCATCTATAAACTCAGTAGGCCAATTTAACATGTCCAAATGTCCTCTAGCTTCTTTGTGTGCTTCATGTAGTACCCTCTCCTTAACTGGAAATACTACAGGGCAGGGACCATGCATTAGATTTCACCTAAGGTAGTGATGAATAACATAAACAATGCTAGAGGAACAATAAGAGTTACGATTAATTGATCACTGATGATGGGCCAGGCCCATCAAATAACGTACACCTTAAATAAACATATGTCACCCTCCTGAGGCAGTTACTGTTATTATACATTTTCACAGATGAGTTAACAGAGCAAGTTGACTTGATTGAGAGCAAAACTGAAACACCGGCAGTCCAGCTACAAAAGCTACCCTAGCCCATGATTCTACTGTCTCGCAAAATACAGTCTGTACAGCCGGGCGTGGTGGCTCATGCCTGTAATCCCAGCACTCGGGAGGCAGAGGCAGGAGGATTGCTGAGTTCCAGGCTTGCCTGGGCTACATAGTGAGCTCAGGGCCAGCCTGGACTACAAAGAGAGACCCTGTCTCAAAAAAAAAAAAATACGGTCTGTACAAACCCATACATTAGAATCACCCCAGGTGTGAGTAATAAACTGAAGGGCCCCACTCCAGTGGAACCGAATCAGAATCTCTGAGGGCAGGACCTTGGAATGCTTGTAGTTTTACCCAGGTATTTGAGATTTGACTGAAATTTGAGAACCAGTGTGCTAAACACATACATGTTGACGTGGTCCTGCATGTTAATGAAACCCCATCAATGTGTAACATCTTACAACAGAATGGTCCTTAGGGACATTTTCATAATGTCTGTTTCCCAGCCCAATCATCACATCAAGAAATATCCTTAGTGAGTTCCACATCCCCGGCTCTATAGGAAATATGGGTATAAAAATATATTGGTCTAAGTAGATCCTGGAAGGGGTCTGTGGCTGGATGCCCAGACTGATAGCTCTCTCTCCTGTTTAACAGTCCCTGAGCCTGTCTGCTAGCTCATATCATAAGCCAATTTCAAAACAGGGAAAGGTGCAAAGGAAGTAGAGGTATAAAAGGTCATTGTATGGATAATTCTTAGCTGTGTAGTTAATCTCTCTTGCCTTATTTCATCATCTGAAAATTTGGGATGATAATTTTATAAAAGTGTCAACTTTGTAAAATTATCATAAAGATTAAAAGAGTCAATACGTTAAAAGAGTGTGGATTCCACTTTCTGGAGCAAAAACTTGGCAAGCTATACTCTATGTTTATGTAGTAGTAGAAATCACTGTAGAAGTTATAAGGTTTTGAGGTTAGCATTAAGACCCCATTTTGAGCCAGATTATAAATGAAACCTAAAAATGAAAGTGGAGGACATCAGAGTTTCCCAACATGGTATGGAAGAATATGTTTCCTGGAATAGAAGAAAAAAGTGGAGATCTTCTTTTTAGCATTGTTTCCCCCTATCCCATTAATGTAATTCATAATTATTTGTTTTACGACATGCAGGTTTACTGCAGAGCCATTCAGTATTCTTGTTCCATGGCCTGGGCAGATGACACCACGTGTGGGACGAGGTGAGGGAGATGCCATCCAGATGAGCAGCAAGGTGGAGAGGATATATATATGCCTCACATTCCTCAGACAAAGCCCTCTGAGCTTTCCTGAAATTTGGAATTTAGAGGACTTTAGGTAGTTAATGCAGTGCATATATAATATATATAACAACTCTGGAAGGCGTTACCACACATTATCGTACCTATAGCAAAATGAATAGTAACACAAATAGATTAAAGGTTGCAAATAGTCTCATACTCATTCACATCCATCAATTTTTATTGCCTAATGAGTTTTGGAGGGAATTCATGAAAATTTTTTGGGTGTAGAAATTACTGGGTCTACAGTTTATGGACGATGATTTGGCAGTCAACGGTGAGAGCAAATAAATGTAGTTGAGCCCCACTTGTGATAGGCTCCATAATTGTGGGTTGAAGAGCCGTTTTTCCCTTTGTCCACCCCAATGCTCCCAAAGGGTACACAATTTTGAATATAGGGCTCTGAATCGCATAAGGCAAAGTTATACTTACTACAGATACAGAGAAAGTGACATGGAAATAACAGCAGGGCAAACCTCAGGGTCAAGTGTTGACTATAAGTAGCATCAGGAAGTAAAGGACAGAAACAGGGCACCTCCGAATTATTCTTCCAATGTATTTAGTTCATGCACAGGATTTATATGGAGAAAAGGTATTATTATACTTTAGCTAAAGGTCGTATGCCAAGTATCAACCATAGAATTAGAAAATCTCTGTAAGTCCTATTTGGAGGGTGTTGAGTTCTTAGATATGTATATTCATGTTATCAAATTTGGAGTTTTAAAACTGTTATTTCTTCAGATCATACTCTCTCTTTCTTTCTCTGTGTGTATGTGTGTGTGTTGTGTACCCCCCACACCAGTGAGGTTTCCATATATGATTATATTGGTCTGTTTAATGATGTCCCATGGGTCCAGTGAGAGCTTATTTGTCCATACTGAAAACAGAATACAATCTCTCTTTACCACAGCCTACAAATTCTCTGGTGAGAAAAATAGAAATGCTTGATATAATGTAAATAAGCCAAGCCAAGAACAGACTGTGGAAATAATTTAAAAAATGATGATATGTCCCCTTGGAAATGGTATTGGCAAGGCGAGTCTTTGGCATAGACAAAAGTATGGAGGCCTACTTCAGAGGCCACCTCCATTTTTCCTGACCCATACTACTCAAAGTACCATCAGTAAGTCTCATTTTGCACTCATTGATTGTGATGGAGGGGATTCCCTACCTACACATATCCTTGTGGAGATTATGGTACACCCTCTTTTCCACAGTCTCTCAACCTTCTCACAGGTTCAAATCACTATAGTGACCAGCACAATTGAAACCTAACTCATACCTACCACTAAATCCTTCCCAAATCAGACTACATCAAAGTCCAAATGTCTACTTATTATCTGTGTAATACTAAGAAAATAACACATCTGAACATGTTTCTCAACTGTAAAATGAAGATATTAATCTGAATTGCTTTTCAGATTGTGAGAATGAAATATGACAAAATCATTGAAGTCATGGGGTCAAGTTGAAATGTAAATCTCACATATATAATACAGGCAAAAAAGTATAATCCAAAGATCATAAGAGACTGAAGTCAAATACAATTGGATTAGAGACCTAACTCCGAAGTTACTAACTGTGCAACCTTTTCAAAGCTTTTATTAGCTTACTAATTTTCTTATTTGCATAACGGGGATAATGTAACAAAGTCGTCATGGAAGCATAAATGTGAAAACCAACATGTATGTATACATTTCACAGATATTTACTGAGCACATCGTGCTCCACCTCTGACTTCCACCTCTGATGGAGGTCAGTGTAGTGTGAGGGAAGATGGGGAACAGGTTGGAAAGAATGTTCAGTAAAGGCCATTATTGGCACAAAAACCATGAAAGAGTAGCTTAACAAATGGAAGTTTCCATTCGTTTTAAATTTTCCCAACTTACACTACTAACACCCAGACACTTGTAAAAATGTCTCTCCTTCAAGAAGCATGTATCTGTTTCCCTCAGGTAAAAGCTCTCAACTTGCCAGTTCTTTCCTTTCCCCGCAATCGCACGTGTTCTCCCAGCCTTCCCAGCGCACATCTGATATGCCAAGGGCATTACCGGTCCGCATTCAGGAGTCAGTTTCTCTCTATGGTTCCTTCCCGACATAATACCTATTTTATGTGTAAAAATATGCTTTTCATAAGACTATTTATGACGACTTTATTGAGATATAATTAAACTACTATCACTTGCCACCGGCTGGGCAGCAGTCTCTTCAGCCTAGACACAGACCAGGGTGCCAACACTGAATACGAGCCCCTTTTTAAACTCTGGCTACCAACTCTATGGCTAATCCAAGACATAAACTGAGCTCCTAACTTTACAATTATACACCAAGCCCTTACTCTGGCCATTAATAGAGAACTTGATTCTACTCATAAACTGAGCCTCTTTCTGGTTACATTCAAAGTCTCAAACTTGATTAAATAAACTGAGTCTCCCACCCACCCAAGTCACATACTAACTGCCTAGGTCTGGTGCAGGAGTAAGTAAGTACCTATGATCAGTCCAGACTAAGTCTCTCTCCTGATCTTCTCTTGTACCTTAACTATGGCTCATAAATTAATCTCTAATTCATACAAAGATCCAAATTAACGTCAGTCACAAACCCTAAACCCATTCCCAAGGTGAGTCTTTAGACTCAGCTATAGACTAACTGCACTAACATAACTGGGATACATCTAACATCCTACACTTACTGCAAAATGAGAGCTCAGCACAGATACTAACTGAACTCTAACCTTGACCACAGGCTGATGATGCTTTAACTCAGTCACAACCTGAAATCTGATCTTAAAAACTAACCCAGCTACAATTTCCACAGACTTAGCACTTACCAGAAAATGACCCCAACTTTGGCAGCAAAATGCTTACTAAACTTGGCTTCATACAGAGATGAAAACATGTGCAGCAACCAAGATCTAAACGTGTCCAAAGAGTGTGACTTAATCAAGGCCAAGAATGAAACCCAATCTTCCACAAAACTTGAAGATATATTCTGACCACAGCGTATGTCCTAATCCTGCTCACAGGCAGAACTCATACATGGATACAGACTGAGACTTAACTCTGTTCAGAGCTCAAGTTCAAACCTGCCTTTCAGATAGATTCATAAATCTGACTATTTCATAATTCCCTGAAAACGGCACAGACTGAGTCCCATCAATGGCCATTGATTTGACTCCTAAGTCTCACAGCTTCTAACAGGTTAGAGATTACATCTCAAACTCTGGCTGCAGATTGAATTCCTAACTGTCATCACAGGCTGAGTCCATAAGCCTAACCTCTAACCTGAGCTTTCAGCTTGAGAATAAATCTGATTCCCTCAAAATCGCTAATGACTGATCCTGAATCTTTGAGACAATTGAACCATATTTCTAGCTTAAATAGAGTCTCAGGCTGGACCCTACTTCCAACCATAGTTTGGCTACAGCCTGGTTAAAGAATGATTCCTAACACTACAAGACCATGTTAAATCCTGCCTTACATTCTTAGATCCAACAACAGGCTAAGCCTGAATATTAACCATTGTCATAGAGTCTTAAGCCCATAAAATTCAGCATGTTTTTGCCCACAGACTGAGTCCTATTACTAGCTGGACATTAAGCAATCAGTCTGGTACAAAACTAGTCATAAATTGAAGATAGGTGTACCCACGACACTGGACACAGTATGATCACTAACAATTAGTACAGATTGAATTCCTCTACCAATACTAAAATTCCTGCTATACTAACCAGAGCCTACATCTTAGACTAATAATAGTATATGAACACTCTGAACTCAAACTCTAACCAAGGCCTCATTACAAAATCCTGATTATAGTCTGGGCTTCTAAACTTGAACTCAAGCTGGAGTCTATGGGCTGTGTATACTTACCTCAATTCTATCCATAGACTGAAATGTAGCATCAGCAAACTGAAAAAGTTGTTGATGCTCTTACCCCTAAAACTTTCTTCATAATAAGTTGTACTCTAACCACTAGTAAACCTTAAACTGTCATCACATAGCACCTTCTCCAGAACACAGTAACTATGAAAGCTACACAAGGTCAGAGTGGGACTATTATCACTAAACTCAACTCTGATACTGGCCAAACTAAAATATGAACATGAGTTACATTGAATGAGCTCTAACTCTGGCCACAGTTAGTATCTGTGCTGAGCTCTCTCTGACAGAACAGAACAGTGGCCAAAGACAGAATTTAACACTGACTAAACTCAGAAACCATAACTTGAGTTTACTAAGCCAAATATGGATTCTTAATCTTGTTCGTATTTATACTCCAAACCCTTACTACAAACTATGCTACTATTCAGAGGAAATGTTAACTTTGGTTTGAAAAAAAGCCTAGGGCATTATTATGATTTGTGTGTAATTTAAATGCCTCCCAAAGCTCCATATGTAAAGGTACCAACTGGAAGGAGCTAAGGATCTTTAGGAAGGAGAGTTTTATGGGAAGTGCTTAGGTCATTGAGAGCCTACCCTTCAAAAGGATTGTGGGAACCTGCTCATCCCCTCTCTGTGCTTCTGTGCTTGCTATGTGATCATTCAGTCCAACAGGAACTCCTGCCGCCAGTGTTCAGTATCCTCACTACTATCTCTAACCAATGGCACTGCTTCATTTGAACTTCCAAAGCTGTGGGTTAAATAAACCATTTCTCTTTATTAAGTTTGTTACCTCAAGCATTTCATTGTGGTAACATAAATCAGACCAATCCAGGCACATCATAGATATTTTAGTTATTTTCTCATTGCAGAAACATAATAGCTGACACCCAAAACTGAAAGGAGAGGTTTATTTTGGCTCATGGAGGTTTCAGTCTGTAGTCTTGAGTGGCTCTAAGGCGAGGCAGTTTGGCAGAGGGATATGGCAGAGAAGAAAGAGCTCATGGCATGGCAGCAGGAATCTGAGCAGTAATCAAGGGATCACAAGTGGGTCACACGCCCAGTGACCCACTTCCTTCAACCAGGCTTTACCTCCCATCATCACATTGAGCTATAAACTCATTAATGGACTTACTGATGAAGATTACACCCTTATGATCCAATCAGTTTGCCAAAGTCCCACCTATATACCATAACAAAAGGTAATGTCTTAACATGGTAGTGGACTGAATAATAGACACAGACTATGGTTACAGACTGAGACCTAATTACTGGAGCAAGAATAAACTCTAACTAATAATGCTAATTGAAATTTGACCTCATGGATTACTGAACATAAATCCTGTTCATATACTTACATAAACTTTCCTTAGGCATAAAAATCTTCACGAACATTAAACTTAGGCTGAGACATAATCTGGGCCTTTGCTGATTTTCCAGGTCTAGAAATAAAAGTGATCCCAGGTGGGCATGGTGGTTTATGACTGTAATTTCAGTACTCGGGAGGCAGAGGCAGGAGGATTGCTGAGTTCGAGGCTTGTTTGGGCTACATAGTGAGCTCAGAGCCAACCTGAGCTACAAAGTGAGACCCTGTCTCCAAAATAACTAACTAACTAACTAACTAACTAATCCCAACACTAACCAAAACCTAAGGTCAAATCATGAGTTGAGCCCTAATGCCACTGTGATCTAAGACTAGCCCTAAAACTTCTTCCTACATGCAGACTAAATCCTAATAGTGGTTGAAGTCTAAATCTAAATCCTGTACATTGATTTCACAATGAGGCATAATTCGGGCTACTCTGGATTTTTAGCAATCTCAGCAAGAGCTTTTTTTTTGAAACATGATCTCACTTTGTAGTTGAGGCTGGCCTTGAGCTCACTGTGTAGCCCAGGCAAGCCTCAAACCCAGCAATCTTCCTGCCTCTGCCTCCCTAGTGCTGGAATTACAGGCATGAGCCACCACGACCGGCTCAGCAAGTGCTTTAACACTGATCATAGATGTACTCTGGGCCACACCACAGAGTAAAACATGACTGCAAATCCAAAGCCTTATGTTGATTTCAGGCTGCCATAAACTTGGTTTGATGGAAATGAACCATGGATCTACTGTGGTCTGGAAGATAGCTACAGACTGACTAAACCTTAATCTGAGCAAAGATTGAAGCTAAACATGCTCTACCTTATAAATCCCTGGCCATGACTTGAGCTCTACCCTGACTCTGGATGGAACTCAAAACTCAGCCTATTAATTGATTTCTGAATCCAGCTAGAAAGATTTACTTTGGGCCCTCATTTGACAAGTTCATCTCATCATGCAACAGTGGATCGAAGAGTATCACTTTTCTGTGTATGCACACACACATATTCTGATAAGACATCCAGAATTATTACTTCTCATTGCCTTGTATTTCAATTGTTTCTCTTCCATGTTGATGGTTTCTCTCTACTAGAATACAATCATCAAAGGGCAGGGTTGTTATTGTCCTGTGTGTGTGTGTCCCATTTATTCTTAGCATCCAAATCCATGTCTGGCACATTTTAGTTATAATAAATACTTTCAGAATGCATGAATACTTTCTTGTTACTGTTCTGTTCTTTTGTCACTTTACTATCTCTGCTATATTCCAAAAATTCCATTTTATATTTGTTCATCTGGCCTTCCTTCTTAGCTTCCTTGTTTCTTTTCTTTTTTTTTTTTTATTATTTCCTTTTTGAGACAGGGTCTCACTTTGTAGTTCAGGCTGGCTCTGAGCTCACTATGTAGCCCAGGCAAGCCTCGAACTCAGCAATCCGCCTGTCTCTGCCTCCCGAGTGCTGGGATTACAGGCGTGAGCCACCACTCCCGGCACTGTGGTATGCGGTATTGACTGCTGGTGGGCGTGAGTCTCCACGCCCAGCATTGTATGTGGTTACCGGGGATCGAACTCAGGACCTTGCACTTGCGAGGCAGGCGCCGGAACCACTGAGCTAACCTTCCGGCCCACTTTTTTTTTTTTTCAGTACCAAGGTTTGAACTCTGGCCCTTGATCTTTCAAGGTAGGCACAGTACCACTTGAGCTAAATCCCCGGCCCTCAGTTCTCAGCTTCTTTGGAAGCACATTGTTATCTGTTACTGGATATTGTTATTTTCTAGGGTTTTACATGAAATCTTTCTCTTTAAAAATTATTTTTCTGGGACTATATGTGTAGCACAGTGGTAGAGTGTCTGCCTAGCATGTGCAAGGTTTTGGGTTCAACCTGAGTATTGTAAACATACTACTTTCTCAATACTAAGTGAAATTTAATCAATTTTTACTTAGTTGTGAACTATATACTGATGTCTCACAAATGTTTAGCTCCAATTACATCTTCACTGAGCTTGCAGCCTACACTTTTCATCAGCTGACCAGGCATCTTTACCCAAATGTTCCACAAACTCCTCAAATTTTAAATGTCCAAAACTAATTTCTTTCTGTCCTTTGTAAACTTGTTTTTATTTTGGGTTGCTCATTTCAGCAAATGGTATTACCATATACTCAGTTTTCCAAGTCAGAACTTGGCAGTCAAAATAGGCTCTTCCCTCTTCCTCACTTCCCACATTTACCAACTCCATGTGTTATTCCTTTCCTTAAAATCTTTTGATGATTCTCTACCATTTTCCAGTGTTAAGTTTGAACTCATCGATATAGTATTCCCAACTAACGAGTTTTTGCAATATGCAAATTTGTTTGTTGTACTTTATCATTCCTATATGTCTTTGCACAGACTCTGCATAAAATTTGATTCACTTTCTTACCCCAGATAGAACAAATTAATTACTGATTTTTCAAGTATTTTCCTCAGGCCTGGCCTCTGCTCGAAGTAGAATGAGTTCTCTTTTACATATGTTTCTGTAAAATCCTATGTAGACTTCATCAGAGTAGTTTTTCACAATGTCCTACTCCTTTATCTACCTCCTTTGCACAGATTGCCAGCTGACTGAGGATAGAAACTTAGCAAAATGCAATCCCTCATTCCTTTCATTCCATTTGTGAGTCAAAACATTGTTCTTACCAGGAAAGTTGTAGGAATTCAACTGTAATGACTCAGGCAGCAGGAAGAATTTGTCTCTAACAATCGGATGGAGTCAACACTAAGTGAAATTAGCTCTACTAACCATTTTCTTCAACCTTCAAATCACTTGCAAATGTCAAGTCTCTACTTATTTTTGTTTACCTTTTTTAACATATTTTTACTCCAAGATAATTTTAAGGCTATATAGTTATTTTATTATTATTCAAGTTGTGTTGTTTACCTGTTCTAAACTCTTGCAGTACATGGGTGTATGTGGTCACTGTTTTCCTGCCCTATATCACACTTTTAAGTCTAATTATGATATTTTTTCAAAGGGAAAATGACTCCCAATTATAAACAGAATGGACATTTCCTCAGGCCTTTAAAGTGATTCTAATACAGGAGGTTCATACAAAAAAAATTTTGACAGTTTTAAAGGACCATGTCTCCTTTTCAGTGAAAATTCTAAACTGAACATATATATTGTAATAAAAAAGGTTCAAACTCAGTAAGAGCATTAAATCACAATACAAAATAATTTCTATAAAATATCAGTAACTTAACATCAAAATAGACCGAGAGCCTTTGTTAGCCTCATAAAACAGCCTCATAGACTAGGAGGATGATTTTTGCAACGTGGTGCACCTTAAACTACAATACCCAGCATATCGTCCACATTCCGAACTCAGGAGACTATGGGAAGCACAGTGGGGACAGGAATTGTGGGTATACAGAAAGAAACGTGTCTAGACTCCAGGTCCCACAATCCTCTGCTTTTAATCTCTACTGGACCCCAGCCCCACGGCCCAGGAAGAACATCCTCCAGCGACAGTGAACTACATTTCCCATGAGGACAAGGGCTTGGGCCTCAGGCTTTCCTGGCGACCAGTAACCAATAGCAAGCGCCGAAGCAGCCACCACGTCCGTAGGAGTGCAGCCTGGGGCCCAAGTGCCGGGTGTAGGCCGACTAGAGTGAGGCGTGCAGTTGAGGAGACAGTTGTATGGCATAGGACGCCGCGAGGGCACTCTACGCCCAGGAGCTGCCACGCCGGCCTGATTTTCCGCGGTTCTTTAAGGAGTAGCGCTTCATTAGCCGGGGAGCTGGAGGTCAGAGAGGCAGAAAGCCCGAGTGGCTGTGGCTGGGGACTGTGGGACTGAGGGGGCCCAGGGAGGAAGGTGCTTCCGGGGCCGCTGCATTCAGCCCTAACTCCGCCCAACTCCGCCTCTGCCGAGGAGGGGGTGTCGGGACTGGGTGTCTGGGGTGGGCGCAGTTGCTGAGAGCCTCGGAAGCACTGGCTCTCCCTTACTCTCTCTAATCCACTGCGTTCTTTTTCTACCACAATACCCCCCTTTTGCTCTGTGCCTCTTCAAAGGACCGAATTTAGGGCTCGTGACAGGGGCTTCCCTGGGCGGCACGTGGATTTTCTTTACTCCTCATAGGAGTCGGGTGATCTCTTTCTTTTCTTCCCACGGTTTGCTGTTGAGATCTGGGCACCTACCCTTTCCAACGCACACACTCCCACTTTCCCCTGAGGTCCTGGGGATTCCTTGTCAGGCCCCAGGCGACTTGGTATCATATTTCTTTTTCCTGGACTACGGGATGCAAAGGATCTCCGTCGCATTCCTGGCCTCTCCAGCCACTGTCCTTTGCCTGTTCAAGTCTTGGATGTGGGAAAGGGTTTTCTTGCAATTTCCAGGAGAGATAAGGAGCCGAACAGGGAAGAAATCTTGCTTTTGAGAAATGTGTTTAAGTTTCAGTGCAGTGCTCTAGAGTAATAGACAAGTTAGACCAGTTTTAAAGCCCGAGCGTTTTATGGGTTCCAACAAAGACTGACAGCCTTAATGTTGATAAAAATGTAGGAGAAACGCCAACGACAGAATAGACAGATTGTATTATATCATTAAAACGTGTGCAAAAAGTGCCAAGGAATTAGTGGAAGGGGATACACTGATGCGAGTAGGGGGATTTGATTTGTAGAAGTTCAAGCCTAACACAGGAAGTGCTGAAGGCTTGAAATCACTTATCATTCAAAACAATCATGGGGATTTGTGAAGGAATTGAATTTAAATTTGGGGTTTCAAAGGAGAAAGGAGTTTTGAAATGGGAAGCAGTAGGGAAAATGATACTTGACCATGGGATTGGAGTTTGAGAAGTGCAGATAAAAGAGGGAGCACTAGGTGACAGGTGGGTTTCCTGACTGGAGCAGGAGGTGTCTGGAGAGATATTGGGAAATGGTATTGAAAATCTGGGAGCATAATGACATGACATTTTGAAAAATCCTCATAGTTTGGATATTACACTATCAAATAAAATAAAGACAAAAAATTAAGATTGGTTGATTTTTCTTTTCATCCTAGGGGGACCTGATTTGAGATCAGTTCTTGGAGAACACAAAGAAGTATGGTGGTATGTTCCAGGTGTGAGTTTAATTTAAATCTAAGAAGTTTGTTAGCTACAATCTTCAGCTGTCAGTTTGAAAACCTAGTAATGTAAATTTATTTTTTTAAGAAATGCATTGCTGTCCTTATGCAGATTACTTGAATTGTAATTATCTGATTAAGAGTAATGACTATTTATTGAGGCCATATAATGTTCCAGGCATAATCATAAGCACTTTATTACATTATCTTAGAGTCTTATGGTATAGGTACTATTATTGTCATTTTTTTCTGGAAGAAACTGTAATGCAGAGAATTTAAATACAGAAAGTCACATATATTGTAAGGAGTTGAATTGGAGCTTGTGTGTATACATATCTGATTCCAAATCCCATGTTCTGTCCACCATACTTTGCTAGTCCCGATGTTCGTTTTTGGTCTTGACTTTCCAGTGTGTGGTAAGGTGAGATTATTGTGGGGAATAATTGATCATCTTGGCAGAAACACAAATGATTCACTTTGAATTTCTATGTCAGAATGTATCTGCTGTAAAGTAGCTGCCAAAACCAAATTATCTTAACTGCTATTGCAACCGTGGCTAATTGTCTGTCAAAACTATAGTCAGTATGGCTATTTCTAAATTAGATGATTCTCTTTGTAAAACATCTCATACCTCTAAGCTATTTGGACCTGACTAGTGCTTTGGATTTTATTTTATTTTAGCTTTTTTTATAAAGTGATCCATGTCACTGTATCTTATTCATGTCCTCTGCCCACACAAAAGTTTGGGAGATGCAACAGAATATGAGGTGTGAGCTCTCCATGGATCTAATTGAGAAAATAGATTCCCACAATTTTGAGGTACCATAGTGCATCACATGACAGGTACAAATTGCTGTGGAGGCATAGAAGAAAGAGTGACTAGCTAGAAGGTAGAATCCTATTGAAGGCTTCAGTGAGGAGGTGGTATGACATATAGGTTCTGAAGGATGATGACTTTGTCAGGTGGAAAGGGTGGACTGGAGGCATTCTAGACAGAGGGATTAGTCTGAAAAACATGTGACTACAAGAGTAGGACATTTTGGTTCAATATTGAGGAATTCATCATGGCAAGGGCCAATATTGGAAAAAGAAAGGCATAATAGTAGGAGAAGAGTGTTGAAAGATAGTTGGGGACTGCCTTGTGAAGAATTGAATGCAGTACTAAGAAATTTGTAGGCCAGCTAGCTCTGAAAGTATAGGATATCTGCCAGGAGTGCAAAACATAAAAAAATAAAACAACCTAAAAAAAACTGAATTAGTACATCAAATCTAATTTTACTAAGGATTTTATTCAGTAAAAATAGAAAATGAACAACTCTTAAGTTGTTTTAAATAAATATTAGATAAATAACAGTGTGAATATGCTAAATATCATCAAGTTGTATTTAGATAATTGAAATTTTGGAAATACTATTTGTAGACAAAAAAACATTAAAATGTTTTAGATGAGTGTTGTAATCAGATTGTCTCATTTGGATGATGACAGTGGGAAGGATGCACTAGAGAGAAACATGATCATTGTAGGAGGTGGATGCTTTTTTCCACAGAAAGATGATAAGGACCTAAGAGTAGTGACATGAGAGAAGGGGACAGATTTGGAAGACATTTGAAAGGTAGAATTAGTAGGACTTAGTAGATGTGAATATGATTATATCAGTGTCAACAAAATTGTCTTATAAGTTTGTACATTCCATGTGCCTGTTACCTCATATATTATCATGATTATAATATTACCAAAATATACTATGCTCATATGTTCATTAAGATAACAGAGAGGCTATTATTACTACTCAAGAATGGGTTTGGAGGCTGAGAATACAGCTCAGTGATGGAACATTTGCCTAGCATGTGCAAGGCTATGGGGTTCAATTTCTAACTTGACACACTCATAAGAAAAATGGATATGGATTACACACAAATATTCTGCCTGCCTTATTGAGTGTCCTTGTGAGCAGTGGTACATATATTCATGAAACTATTAAGACTTAGCTCACCTTTTCCATACTCCCACTCCACAGACATGGCTGCACACACTGAGCAAGGCTTCCGTAGGACCCTACACTTATTTCTATTCCAAGCTTACCACACTGTAGTGTGTCAGTTGTAGATGTTTCTGTTTCTTCTGCTACATTGTAAGCTCTTTGAGGGCAAGGACTTGGGCTCATTCATCGCCATACACATAGCATCCAGGAATGGTACTTATGTCATATACAGAAACAGCACTTGGTATATAGTAGACACTTAATAAATGATTATTGAGTGAGAAGAATGGATCAACAAATGCATTTGAATATAACCATGGACCTTGGATCTTGGTGCCACAGAGTCCAAATACGATAAGATTACCTCTTCACTACATTTTCTACTTTTGCTAAGTAAAGCAGTAAATGAAAATGCCCATGATTTCACTAGAGTTACCTTTTCATTCTCATAATTTACACTTGTTTGTTAGGTCTGCTGATGGCTTTGTCCATTTTGACAGATTTCACATTTCTTCTGCCCTGATACTTTGCCAAGAAACATCCATCCTCTGTCCACAGTGACTCAAGTTGATTCCATCCTTGACATCATTCTCCAGTCTACTCCTGCTAGTCATAGACCCTGCTAGTAGAACTGTGACTTGGCTACAGTACTTCTGGGGATCATTTTGTCATTATGAACAGAAATCTTAAAATTGAATATGGCTTTCAAGCTGCCAGTTCAACTTCTAGGGTTCAATGCTGAGGAAATAATTCATAATATTTCAAAAATTTTAGCTCCCAGAATGTCTATACCAAACTTGTTTATGATAATGCCCCCCCAAAAAAGAACATTTGGAATGTCTAATATTAGAATTTGAATGGAACCAATAGTGTACATTGATTTTTTAATTGATTTTATTGGTATATTTTACATACACATATGATCACAGTCGACATTGAGAATTTGTACCAGTATATGACATCTTTTTTTTAATTGAATTCTTTATTGGTATATTTTATATACAGCTCACAATCATACTCAACATTAGGGAATTTGTACCAGTATATGACGAGTTAATTCTCATTTTTACCCATATCCCTACAGTATATGACATTTTGGTTCTCATTTTTTACCATTCCCCTGCCCACCCTACAACCTGCACCCCATATACATATGCTTTGCTTTCTTTTTTTTACCATATTTTTCCTTCCCTTCTTTACTTAACCCTGTCCCTCTTTTCTCTTTGAATATTTTCTATTTTCCAATATCTGTCATATATTTTAGAACTCATTTATACCTTCAGTTTCTCATACCAGAGAAAAGATACATTATTTACACATCTCTAACCTATTTATTTCACTTATATCTTCAAGGTATATCTATTTGATTATAAATGATTAAAATTATCATTCTTTATGGCAGAGTAATACTGTTTTATTTTAAAAAACCCATATTATCTTTATCCATTCTCTAGCTGATGGATGTTTGGGTTATTTCCAAGATTTAGCTATCACAAACTGAGTTGCTATAAATATGGGTACACATATGTCACTGTGGTGTGAATCTTTTAATTCTTTCGTGTATGCACATTGCAGGGAAATAGCATCAAATGGGACCTCTAATGTTAGGGTTTTTTTTAAACAGGGTCTTGCTTTGTAGTTCAGGCTGGCCCTGAGCTCACTATGTAGCCCAGGCAAACCTCGTACTCAGCAATCTTCCTGTCTCTGCCTCCCAAGTGCTGGGATTACAGGCGTGAGTCACCACGCCCAGCCCTAGGGTTTTTTTAAAAATTGAATTCTTTATTGGTACATTTTATATACAGCTCACAATAACACTCAACATTGGGGAATTTGTACCAGTATATGACAGAAGTTAATTCTCATTTGTACTCATATCCCTACCCACCCACAATTTTTTTTTAAGACAGTATCTCGCTTTGTAGTTCAGGCTGGCCCTGAGCTCACTTTGTTGCCTAGGCAAGCCTTGAACTCACAGCAATCCTCTTGCCTTTGCCTCCAGAGGGCTGGCATGACAGGCGTGAGCTACCATGCCCAACATTGTGGCGTGTGGTACTGATTGCTGGTGTGTATGAGCTACCATGCCTAGCACTGTGGCATGTGTTTACCAGGGATTGAATTTGGGACCTTGCCCTTGCAAAGCAGATACCAGAACCACTGAGCTAAATCTATGGCCCTTTAATCCTGATTTTTAAAAGAATCTCCACATTGATCTCCACAGTGGTGGCACCAGTCTACATTCCCACCAACAGTGAAGAAGGGTTCCTTCCTTCCTGCAGCCTCACCAGCATTTATTGCTAGGTAATTTCAAGATAGCATCCATTCTTTGTGGAGTGAGATAAAATCTCAGTGTTGTTTTCATCTGCATCTCTCGAATGACCGGTGATGTTGAGCATTTCTTCCTCTGCTTTTACTTCTTCCTCTGAAATGTGGTACATTTATAAAATGGATTAAGTACCCGAGAAAGTTGATGTTACCAAAGTATATTTAGTGATGTGGAAAAATTTTTATGACTTGTTAAAAAAACTTTATGCCATAAAATCATCAGTAAAGTATGGCAGCACTCAGTTTACATACGTACATGCATGTTACCACCCATGTACATCTGTTTATACACAGACAAAACTCTGTAAGGTTAAATACACACAAAAATATTGATAGGTGTTTACTATAAATAATAATATTGCATATGACTTCTATCTTTAATCTTTCGCATATTTTCACTGTCTAAACTTTTGTAATAATACATTCATTAATTGTTTAAAACTGTTGTTTACAACTGTTTTTTTTTCATGTCTAGTCTATTACCATTGCCTTATTCTGGGGCAAGCCTGCCACCTAGTCCACATGTACCACTTGGATTACTACGGTCTCCAATTTAGCCCTTTCCAATCCATTTTTCACTGATACTGACAAAATAACTTGTAGCTCATAAACTGAAGCTCTCTAGTCTGTGTTATAGTTCAAAGACTCTCATTGTCAGTATCCAAGCTTTTTAGACTGCTTTATAATACATTTGAGGATTCATATTTTGCTTTTCCTTTTATAATTTACTTTTTTTGGGGGTTCTTAGGCCAGTGCCAGACACATAGTAGTTGTTTAATTAATGTTAATCAATTGTTAATGTGGATTCTATAGGTTAACTATCGTGTGCCAGGCAATCTACCTGTATTGCATGTAATCCTCAAAGCAGAAATTCTAAGTACCTGTAGTTATTCCTGTTTCATAGTTCAGGAAGATTAACTACATAGAAGTGAAAAGAAAAGTTACTATGATAATGAATATTTTCAAAGGAAAAGTCAAAACCTCCTGTGGCAACTCTGCTGCCTTCATTTTCCTGCAGCTTCTATTGGTCTCTGTCAGTATGAGTACAGAATTTGAACATCTCTTTGGGCCAGTCATATGTGACTGTAACATAACAAAAAAGTCCCAACTAACATGTTTCATTATGTCATAGTTCACATTTTACTAATGTACAGAGATCTTTCCTTT
Source organism: Thryonomys swinderianus (assembly GCA_004025085.1). Classification (NCBI taxonomy): domain Eukaryota; kingdom Metazoa; phylum Chordata; class Mammalia; order Rodentia; family Thryonomyidae; genus Thryonomys; species Thryonomys swinderianus. The sequence goes on along the minus strand of PVIC010002294.1, from coordinate 33,762 downwards.
GTGCATGTAACACTTCAATGCAAGGGAGGTGGAATTTTTCCAGTTGCTCTGTTTTTCTTGATGTTTTAAAATTCTATGTCTTTTGGGATGAGGATGTCAGCAGATAGCTACAAAAAAGTGGGATAGAATCCAACATGTAAGAAACAGTGAGTCTCTTGAGCTCTGATATCAGTGGTTATTTTATTTTTTAAAATGTCTTGCAGTTGTGTTTTTCAGCGATTTGTCCCTAGGGAAGATCTTGGTTGAATTCCATGGCTAATCATATTTACAGAGTACAGCCCATGCATGGACTACATTCTTGCGCTGTTAAGTGATACTGGACAAATGTAGTGGATTGCCATAATGACATATAACTAAGTGAAAATGGGATATCAGATTTTCTTTCGTTTTGGCACTGGGACTTGAACACAGAACCTTGTGCTTTAGAAGCAGGCAGCAGAATCATTGAGCTACATTCCCAGCCTGTGATGTCAGATTTTCTACAAAAATTTATCAGTGGTCATATTGTTACTCTGGATCTTGCAGTGTCATCTTTCTTCCATTTTTCCTACAAGTAATACTATTTGTACAGAAATAGATGTTTTTTAAAGGACAGAAGTCCTAAGCATGAATTAGCTGAGTTAAATTTCTACCTTGTACGGAATTGTCCCTTTCGAGTACTCCAAAAGAGTCTGAATTCTGCTCCATGAGCAGATAAGTCGAACACAGAAATTGCAGTGTTTCAGATAATTCAGTGAATTATTGTAGGTGTACTGTATGAAAGCACTGTGCAGGACTTCCAGTCCTGGTCTCTCTCCATGTGAACTACCCAGACCAAAAAAAAACAAAAACAAAAAACAAAACAAAACAAAACAAAAAACCCAAAAAATCCCGAGCTACCAGATAGTTGATAAGCAAATGATCTACTTCCCTGTTTACAAAAAGTCTGAGAGAACAATGACTTTCTGTGCATTCAGCCCTGCACAAGCTTACTGGTGATACTGTGAGAGTTATGATTGTGTCAGCTTTTCCAGGGTTTCTGTCTCTGCTGCAGAAACTTGGCAGACACCTCAGACAAATTTTATGTCTCTTAAATCTTCCTCAAGCTAGGCTTGGCTCTTAGATTTATATGTACAAAAAAAGTGAAGTGTTTACCAGTTTGACATTTTTGAAGATCAAAACAGACTCAGTTTTTAAAAATTCAGCATACACCTCAGTTTAGTCTACAGAAAGGGCTAATTGCTTTTTGCTATTTGTTTTAAACAGTCTCAATGTTTGCTTTTTAGAAGTTGTTACTTATCATGTTCCAAGACTTAACACTCCACTCCTCAGTGTTGTTTTTTCTTTTTTTGACTGTAATGGGTAAAGTTTTACTGAGGTCTTAATTTTTCTTTTGTTGCTTTTATTTATGATATAATGTAAAACATTGTAACATGAGCAGCATAATGAAATAGATTGCCAGTCTAGGAGGAAAATATCACTAATTTTTAAAATTATTAAATTATTCCCTTTTAGGAGCTCTGCGTTTTGATGGCTATTTACAAAGTAGTGTTCTTTGGCACAATAGTCGTAGGTAGGAATAAGAATTGGAAAACCTTCAGTGATTACTCATTATGAAGATTGGCCCAAAGGTGTCTGTAGGCAGAACACAAATGAATGTTTGGTTGTAATTTAGAAGGGCTGCAACACCATATGGAAAATGTTACATAAACAACGTTGCTTGAGTGGTGTACTGTGAAAGATAAAGATGGGAAAATCCCCAGTGGGAGCTCTTTTCATCCACTCCTGATGCTCTTCTTTTTAGCAGCAACCAGTGCCAGTGAGAATCTCCTGGGATTGAAACCATCCTACAGTAAGGTCCCATGAAATGTCCTTCTACCATTTCTTCTTCAGTCAGCACCTGAAGCGTGCTTCAGTAGGCTTATTTGTTCACATGATGTTCTAATTTTCACCTTTCAAGAGATGCTGAGTTTGATTTTGAGGGATATTTGACTAATTCAGTGAGTTGACATTTAAGCACATATAAAGGACCAGACAGTATGCTAAACACTGGGGAATATAATAAAACGTTAGATGTAATCCCTATCTGTCCTAAGAGAGCTCACAGTCTAGTGGGGGAGATAGACACTCAAACTGATAATGTATTTCAGTGTGAAAGGTGCTCAGCAAGAGAGGTATGTACGGGGTGCCCTGGGAATGTGACTGCTGGGTTTGGGCAACTTACAGACCGGTCTTAACTGTAAGGAATCTTAAGGAATGAGTGGGTATTGCTTAGACCATTGGTGGCAAACCTATGGCACATATGCTGTAGCAGTCTATTCATATCATGGAAAACTCTAAAAGGTTCACTATCACTGGCCTAGACTCTAGGTGGACAGAGAGGTAAAGGTCTGAAACAGAGGGACCACCAGCACATGTAAAGCAGTCATGTGTAGATAGCTAGTTCTGAAAAAGGTAAGCTGTTGTATGTGAACTCTTGGGAATCTGGAAGAGAGAGACCAGATGGAAATGAATCCTGTAGCCAGTTAGTGAAGGAAGTCAGCTTGCTAAGAAATGTGACCTATTGCCTGATAGGCAGGAAAAGCCAGCAGGATGGTTTTAAATGAGGGAATGGATTAGAGCATGGGCTTTATGAGAGAGAACAGGACTAAGAGGAGTCTTCTTTTTGGTTCATAGTATTTGAGAAGTTTTATCCTAGTCACTTGTCACTGTTCAGCAGTGACATCTCTGTTAGGTTTTCTTTCAATATACAGAAATCAAGTTGAATAACTGTCTCCTACACAAAGGACATAACCATCTATCCTTTTCACAGGTTACTTAGCTGAACATTCCTTCCAGCTCAAATCACTGATCTCAGCCATGATTGGGGCTTGATTATTATGAAGGAAATAAAAATTTCAGAGCACAGCAGCTTCATTTTTAAATGTTAATGGGACTTATTTATTGCTTGCTGAGTCAGCAGAGCTGAAACAAGCATTAGTCAGTTTCTTTTGGGGGCCAAAGGAGGAAAAGGGACAGAGACTAAAAAGATATCAGAAAGTGGCTGTTAGAAAGATGATCACCAGCCAGAATGTTGGAAATCCCTAAAGACTATATCCGGATATGGGAAGTACTGTATTGTAAAGACTAGAAGTATACGAAGATAAAGCAAATGCATGTTGAAAATACCTACGTGCAAACAAATTATATTATGTATCTGGTCAGTTTTAGTCCTTTCTTTTCCCTTACGCAGATAACATAAATGGCTTGCTGTTACATCTAGGATGAACTCCAAACTCTTTAGCCTCTTCAGTCCTGGTGCCATAGTTCTGGAATCCTCCTGGCTGAGGGATGGTTTCCTTCCCAGGAAAATGTTGTCTCTGTGGTGGTCTTTGTCATGTGGGGATTGGCATTTCCTGGAATCCAGCTGATTTTGGATATAGCTGCTTCTCTTATAAACCTCTTATCTTCTTGTCCTCAGGCTTCAACCTCCTTCCAATATTTATGCTTTTCTTTTTGCAGAAGTCACTTCTAGCCAGCTACTCTTTCCCACACTGCTTCAGCATTCCCTTACCTACATGTGAGTCTGCCTGTAGCATGGACTATGTTTTTCACTTCCTTAAACCCCACACAGTGCCTACTATATACTCTTGCATATAGTAGGGTACCCAAAGTATGTTGATGCGTTATTATTGTCCCTCATTCTTTTTCCCTCCTTTCCAATGTATCTGATACTATTGACTCAATATGCTCTATGCTGAAAGTAGCAATGGAAATTCTAGGTTTTTTCTTTAACTTTACTGAGATTATTGGGATTAATGAAAATTTGTATCTCTACATGATATATCTCGATTCTTATTTTTCCCATTCCCCTGCCCTCCAGCCCCATATATGTAAGCTTTGTTTTTGTTTTTTTCCCTTTTATCATTACATTTTTCTTTCCCTTCTTTGCTTTCCCCTGCCCTCCACGTAATTATAGTTTCCCTTTGAATATTTTCTTCTTATTTCACAATACCTCCCATACATTTTGGACCTCATTTACACTTTCATTTTCTCACACTAGAGAAATGATATGATATTTATACAACTGTGTCCTATTTTACTTACGAGTATGGCCTCAAGGTGCATCCATTTAGCTATAAATATCTCTAATTTGTCATTCTTTATGGCTGACTAATACACCATTTTAGAAAAAAAACACATCTTCTTTATCCAGTCTCCAATTGATGGGCATTTGGGCTGTTTCCAAGATTTAGCTATGACAAACTGTGCTGCTATAACCATAGGTACACATATGTACATGTGTTATGATGCTTTTAATTCTTTCATGAATATATCCAGCAGGGAAATAGGAGGGTCAAATGCGACCTCTAATCATAGTTTTTAAAGGAATCTCCACACTGTTCTCCACACTGTTTACACCAGTCTACATTTCCACCAACAGTGGAGATGGGTTCTTTTCTTCCCACAGTGCCGCCAGCATTTGTTATTGGTTGATTTCTTGATAGCAGCCACTCATTCTAAAGATGGAATCTCAGTGTTTTCATCTGTATATCTTAAATGACCAGTGATGTTGAAAATTTTTACAAGTGTTTCTTTGCTGTCTTTAGCTCTTCATCTGAAAAATGTGCATTTACTTTTGAATTAGGTCTTTAAATTTGGGGGTCTATTTTTAAAATTTCTTTATATATTCTAGATAGTAGTTCTTTGTCTAAGCTGATGACAAATTTTTTCCACATTGTAGCTTGTAAAAAGCTTTTGCCCAGCAAGAGAAACCACAGAAATACTAGGTTTAAGGGATAACTGTTCTACAAACTACTTTTTAACTTTTTATTTTGAAATACTTTTAAATATAGAAAAATGTCAAGAATTATACAGAAGGTCCAACATGCCATTACTCAGCTTCACCAGTTATTATGTTTTGTCATATTTACTTTGTATTTCTTTTATAAATATTATATTTTCTGAAACATTTGAGGTTGAATAAGCCATATGTTATAATCCTTGCCTTTAAAATTTTTTTTAAATAGAAAAACCTTTAATTGGAAACTTAGAGGCAAGATAGGAAAAGCTCTAGCTTACACAGCTGGAGAGAGTACACTAAAACAGAGGTTCAGACAGGCCACCTGCAAAGGCAGGAGACCAGTTTCCAAGAATGAGCTGGTGGGGTGGAGTCTGGTTGATCATTATCTCAGTCCTGGTGCCATAGTTCTGGAATCTTCCTGGCTGAGGGATGGTTTCCTTCCCAGGAAAAGGTTGTCTCTGTGGTGGTCTTTGTCATGTGGGGTTTGGCATTTCCTGGAATCCAGGTAAACATGGGTTTAGGACAATGGCTCGAGTTTCTGGATGTAGCTGGTTCTCCTGTAAACCTCTTATCTTGTCCTCAGTCTTGAAAAGGGAAGGGAATCTGGGAACTCTGCACACCTTTGACCCAGCAATGTTACTTCAAGTGTATTCTCTAGAATAGTACTTGTCAAACTGTGGTGAAGGATTGATTTTTGTTTTTGCTTATTTCAAATCTGCTAGATATCTGAAACACGAGTTTGTGTTCATTAAAATTGAATTAATTTTAGGAGCAATAGAGGTTAAGAGTAGGAAAGATTTATTGAATGAAAGCTTCTGTCTGAGAGACAAACAAAGGGAATGGAAAAGTGGGTTGCCCATATCCTTTCCTTTTCATCAACCGTTTGTTATGAAAAATTTCAAATGTACAGCAGAGTCAAAATATACAGTGAATACCCAATATGTATCATTTTGATTCCATAATTGACATTTCATATTTATTAATTTTGGTCATCCTGTGCATTTCAGATTTACTTGTGACATCAGTATAATTTTTCTAAATTCTTTAGTGTACATATCATTAAGGAAATGAACAAATTATTTGGTGCTGAAATCAACCAAGCTATCCGATTATACCTGTATTCGTTGTGCTTCCAAAACTCTGGTCCAACTCTGTGTATTTCAGATGTGTTTGGCCTTGGGACATGTGCCTCTTTGATTGACTTTTGGATACCTCATGATTTCACCTAGTGCAATGCCTGGTACTAATTCTGTAAATACCGATTAATGCTGATGAGCAGAAACAGAGCTATGGCCAGGAAGTGTCACAGTAAAAGCAGAATAAAGTGAGGAAGGAATATAGGAAAAGAAGGTTACAGGAGAGTTAGAGGAAGTGAAACCAGGGTTTCAATCATTGGGCCAAGATGGATGCCTTAGCCCACTAGGTACTTTCAGTAGTACATGTGTCTCCTTTCCTGCTCTCTTCACAAGGATAGGTTCTTAGAAACTAAGGTCAGTTGCTGTTCAGCAGAATCCAGGGCCCAAGTTGATGGTAGCTGACGATATAGGTACTACTTTCTGCATTTGCCAGGTAAAAAACCTGACCCTCAGAACAGTTTTGTCCATAAGCCAGAACTCAAGAAACTCGAGTCTGCTTTCAGACCCCAGTGGTCCTAACCATTAATACCATGCTATGATATGACATTAAAGAGAACAACTAGGTATAAATGCAAGGAAGTCTGCTTTCGCCACATGAATTCTACATGCAGTTTATTCACTGAGCAGTTACAACTGGATCACTTAATTGAGAAGGAAGTCTGTGTTTAACCATAAGAATGTTGGTATAGTAATGGACTCAGATTGTTTGAGTTCAAGTCTCAGGTGTATTACTTACCAGGGAGGTATGAACAGTCATTTAACATGAGTAATCCTTAGTTTTCTTACCTATAAAATGCCTAGAATGTAGTTCTATTATGAGGACCGATTCAGACAAGTATGTAAAATACAGCACCTCTGGTATGCTCATCATAGTCTAGATCACTCCATTTTCTTTCTTCTTCCTTTTCTTGGGACTCAACTGTTCACCAGTAGCTTTCTCTTGAGAAAAACAAGCTGTTCCAGAAGCATTCTCGGGGGAGAGACTTTCTGAAACAGAATTATTAGATTGATTATTCCCAAAGCGGAACAAGAACATTTACCAACTTTCATGTGAAGGGTTTTTCAAAATAAGCTAGAAGCATGGAACCTTTGTGAAACTTTGGGTGGCCCATCTCCTTCCTAGGGATTAGGGCCACTCTATGACATCATCTATTTTACCTCTAGACGAAAATTTAACACTGACTTTGACTATTAGATTTCAGATATTAAGCTCCAGCTCAGGCATTTTGAGACGAGCAGTCTGAGGTAAGAATACAGAAGTTGATTGCTTTTTTAGATAGGTTCTTGTTCTGTCATCCAGGTTGGCCTTGAATTTGTTTTGTAGCCCTGGTTGGCCTTAAACCCTCAATCTGTCTACCTCAGTTGCCCAAGTGCTGGGATTACAGGCATGTACCACCAGTCCTGGCTTAGAAATTACTTGACCAAAGTCAAACAGTGGAGAAAAAAAAACATAGTAGAACTTAATTCTCTTGACTGTTTATCCAGTGTTCATTTTTTTGTTCCTTGGTGTGCTGTTAAGCAGGTGAAATGAAGCCGTGAGATATGTACTCTCAGGGTTTGGTGCAAGTTTGATTGATTCAGAAAACAAATTTTTGTTCTGGTTCAAATCAGTTCACTAGTTTTTGTTGTTTTCAACAATGTTTTCTTAACATTTTTTTGTTTGTTTGTTTGAGGTTTAGCAAATTAGTGTTGTTTCTCCTCATTTAGGTTCATAGTTTGGTTTGAATTCTTGATTCTTTTGAAATCTTCCACGGGGATTTTTGTTTTTGACAAAAATCCTCAGCATCCAAGGTGGCTAATGATGGGAATTCATTTGAACAGATCAGTCAGGCTTGTTGATGGCTGCTCAGGAGGGGCTCTGGTGGTTTAGCAAACCATTAGTGCTTACATTCTGGAGCTTGAAATCAGGATAATGGAAACACTGCAACGGTTTTTGGTGTGTGTGTGTGTGTGTGTGTGTGTGTGTGTGTATGTTTTATCAGGATGCTCTAATGCTTTCATTTCTGTTCTTGCTAATCTGGGTTGAAGCTGCTGCCTCCCACCTCACTGCCTTTTGGGACACTCTGTCATTCATGTTAGTGCTATGATTCTTATATTCTAACTGTGGGAAAGAAGCTAACAAAAACTCCTCATCCCTATCCTTTTTCTTTTGAGTGACTCTTGTTAGGAATCTGGGGAATAATGAATTTCAAGCTTAAATTTGTGCAGAAGTTAGTTGCAATACCCCAAAGCATAACAGCTGGATTCTTAACTATAACCTTTGGTTCTTTTTTTTTATTACCACTATGGTTTTTTAATGTTTGCAAAACCAGGAATTGGGTTGCCACAGGTTTTAGTAGCCAGCTATGCTACAGGTGAGGGTGTAGCGGAGGTTGCAGTGATGAAACCTCTGGAGAACTGTATCCTACTTGCGTGGATGCTAGAGGAAAGCAAGTTCCAGTGCCAGGGCCTCCAGTACCTTTTCAGTTTCTTGTCTGTTCACCTGAGTGGACAGAAGACTAGGGTTTAGCTATGGTAGTAAAAAGGCCATTCTCACTGCCTTAAGAAACAAGTGCTGTAGGTGAGATTTCGGGTGAACCCTGCAAGTATATTTTTGATTATAAAAAAAGGTATCATGTTAGATTCATTTCTTTGCTCCCCTTGCCTCCTGCTCCTATCCTCGGTTCCCTACCTCAGCCCTCTTCCTTTCCCCCTTTAAATGATTCTTTTGTTCATAGCTACTAGTTACCTAACCCCTCGTTACTCATATGATCCATTTTCCATTGATGTGATATAGATTTTATTATATGGATATTTTACTGGAATTTTTAGTAATGATAATGACAATCGAAGGGGCCATTAGAAAAAGTTTTCTTCTCATGAAATTTGGGCTAAGCACTTGTTTGTGGACACAGATACTGTTGGAGGAGGCTGAGAAGCTGACATCTGATATTTCTGCTATAGCCCCCATCTTTAATTTTGGCTGCTTCAGATTTGACCTATTTGGATCAACATACACTTGGGTGGTAACCACCACACAGATGGTAATCAGGCCATGTGGGATTTGGCTGAACCAAAGGTCCCCAAACATTTCCTGGATCAGTTAGTGCCCCAGGTGTGGCCACCCCAGGACTTTATGTGCTAAAATTGTGCCCCAGCCTAAGCCAGCTGGTCAGGTCACTGTATATATAGCATCAAGGCAGCTTGGAGTCTCATAAAGCATGACTTTGAATTTTTACCTTGTGGATTTCGATTTAGCCAGTCAACTCAAATCATTGCCCACATACTGGGCAGAGAGGCTGTACCAGGTGAATAGAAAGATTTAACAAAGGAAATGTTCATTGTTTGATAGCTTGCATTCTAGATGAGGCATAGTATCAGACTATATGAAGGAAAATGGATCAAATTTTCAGAAATGAAAGAGGGAGAGGGCTCCAGTTCTTTTTAATAAACTTCTAACAATATTATGTTGTTCCTAATAGTCTTCTTTTAAAAAATCTGTTCTGAGGAATTTTAAAAGCAAATGGTGCTTATTTTTAATTTTAAAATTTAAAGAAAGTATTTTGGTTCTTTTTTAAAAATTTGTGTTATGTGAGAGAGGTACTTCACTGCAGTATCATAACCAAGACCTGTTTCAGGCTGTAATAATAATAATCCCATACAGTTTTATATCCTTTGATAATTTACAAAAGGGTTATCACAGCCATTATCTAATTAGCTTTCAGTAACAATCTTGTGAAGCAATCAGGATAGGTCCTATTAGTTCCAATTTAGAAATAAACAAACTTAGGCTCAAGGAAGTTAAGTGTTTCATCCAGAGTTACATGGCTAGAAAGTTGTAGAACTGAAATCAAATACAGGTTTCCTGCCACTGACCACCAGTGCTTCTTCAGTTCTATCATTTACTCTCCCTAAAAGACTATCTTCTTTTTGTTCCTACATATGATTCATTTTAAAGTGTGCTTTAATTTAGCATATGAGTAAAACTGAAGCACTTACAGAGAAAGTGACTTCTTTAGGGTGCCTGTAGTGAGTCCTACACATAACTCTTAGCTTTTCATCTTGACTTTAACTCAACTATTTTTAGGTAAGACATAATTTTTTCAGTGTTAAATGTTTGTACAAAAGTTGTGTGATCCACTGATTATAGGTGTGAAAGCTGCATCGAGGGAGTGGAATTAAGGATGAATAGTTGGCTTAAAATAATTAGCTTCTTGTCTTTTTGTTAAGAGATGTCATGTTCAATAGAATTTAATTTCTTTATACTTCCTCTGCTTCCAGGCTTTTAAATACAATTCCTTAGGGAAAATTAGCAAATATTCATTCTGAATGTTGATTTCTCAGGAATAAGAGAAGCTGGAGGAAAGAGAAAGTGGAGGGTGCCTTTCTGTGTCCTTTAAGAGTGGGCAAGTGTTATTTTGTTTGGAGCTGTCAAGCTAAGATTTCTTCTAAGGCATGCAAATCGTAAAGTTCTGATTTGTCAACTGCATGCTGTTTCTTTAGGCACTGATGTATGAAATCCCGAACGAATTCTCCGATGAACATACTGCTAATTGCTTCTCCACCTGCTCTCCAACCTCCTCCACCCCCACCCTTGCACTCCCAATTCAGCCTGTAAGTGTCCGTCATTGGAGATGGATGGTGACAAATGCAGTCATAGCAATTCATAAAAGCCAGTTCCAGCCCTTGTCTTCAAGGCTCCTGGATTTTCCACTGCCTGCTTTTGTGTAAGTGAAGTGGATGGAAGTGCTACTGGCATCAGAATCCACCTCCCTACACTCCGTTGCCAGAGCTCACTTGCTCGGCTGGAGCTGAGCTAAACAGAAGCATCGGATCTGAGCTGAATTGTGTCTGGTTTTTTTTCTTTTCCTCTATGGGGGGGCGGGTTAGGGATAATGTATAGTGGGGGCTTGTTGTTCTTTGGCTTTTCTTTTTGTGGAGAGAAGAGGACAAGGAGAAAATAACTCACGGTAGGATACAGCGTGAAACAGTTCCCTGAAGAGTGTCACAATGTTCCTGGTACAATATACAGGTATAGTGTCTTATTTTATCCGAGATTCTTCTTTTATTTCAAAGTATATTTCTTTCTCTTATTTTGCCTCCAGTTCAACTGTACTGAAGGACAAATAGGATTCTAATGAGTCAAACAAAATTTATGCATAAAATATGCCTGCCCCAGCTATGTTAGTGGCAGATTGCTGTGTAAAATCTGGATTTTCTGTTAAATTGGAAGTCCCAATCCCTTAATTGTGCATGCTTCTCTGCTGTATTCTTGTATTGAATTTCTCAAGTCTTATGTCTGCAACTGGTAGTATGTGTATAGCGTAGAGTGACTGCATAGAAGACACAGTGCTTTAGAAGCAAAAAGCAATTTCTAAATACTTAGTATGTTTTGTTTCCCTTGAGTTTTTTAACTCCTGTATATGTTAATTGGTGTATAGATTTGGCATATAGTTAATAGTGAGGAAACTTCAGATAGGAAGCATTCCAGAACACATCTGTTTAGTAAATTATTTTCATTTTATTATTGAACTCAAGTTGATGAACATTATATATTATTATTTAATTATTCTCTGGGTAGAAAAAAGTGCCAGAAATAGCAGGGCTAAAAAATGCTAGCCCTACACCACCCATACTGTAAAGTATCATTTGGTCAGGAGTATTCCTCAAGTATTCCCTTATGCCTGATGAAAAACTTGAAGAGTCTGATCAGATACTTGTGGATATTGTTTTAAAGGCTTCATATACAGCAGTTAGACAGGAAGGACTCTTCCAAGGGAAAACACTGAGAAAGTTTCACTTTCTTGCTGAACAGTATAGAAGCCTAGTTTGTTCAACCACATGTTTGGATAAGTTCGGATAACATTTATTGTCAAGGACTTTCATCAGCATTCTTGCTTTTTATCCTTAAAATATTGTGCTCCTGTGCTTAAGAGCTAAAAGATCATGTTCTGTTTTGATGCGTGGTTTGACAGTTGATTTCGCTCCTCATTAATTGGACAGCGTGCAGATGATGTGGAGAAGTGAGTGAGTGACAATATTTCAAGGTTACATTGAAGAGCATACAGTGAACCTTAGTGCCTGGACCAACAGCTGCTGAATTGAATTGTCTGCAATTAAAGCAACAGCAGGTTTGTGTAGTCTCCCTGCAGCCCGTTTATTTGAATTTATAGCTTCTGTTTCCTCTTTGGGTATCGGTTGGTTTGTTTTGCTAAGTGTTGGAAAGTTGTGCTTGCTGGATGTTTTCTTCACACTCCAATGCATGCTTGACTGTAGAAGAGCTATCTGTGTATATGTTAATATGAGAAGTTGTTGAGGTTTTCCTCTTCTAGTTAAAACCAGAGACTGTCTGGTTTGTCCACTACAAAATTAAATAGATATATTCACATAGAAGGGATTATTTTGTTCAGTAAAGAGTGTTCTCATGCACTGTTGTTAATGGTTTAAGTTTCTGGCAGTGAAAAATGCTGGACTTCATTATGCTGCTGGAATTACTTTATCTGGGAAGAATTTGTCTACGCTAATAAAAGTGTTTATATTAAAATAAATGGTGACATTATCTCTTTGTCATCACTAAATTCTGAGGTGACTAAATAAATAGTGCCCAATCCAGCTAGATGGCTTTTATGACTGAATTTTATTTGTGTTTTAATAGTGACTATATGTTTAATTCCTTAATGATTTTACTCTTTTATGGATTATAATTGCAATATAGTTCTTGGCTATTGAATCATAGCAAATAGTGTATAAAACTTAGTGTGTCCTTGTAGCAAGTCTATGTGAGAACAGCGGTGATATTATATTCATTTAATAGATAAGAAAACGGAGACTCAGAGAACAAGCAGCTAGTCTGAGGCTTCACATCTAAGTGGCAGAACTTGAGCTCTTAGGTTTTATCATTTCATTCAAAACTCTGTGGGTTTTTCTCCCTTACACCAGACTTCAGTCAATTGGTAGATCCAGAGGAAATTAGACTTCTAAGTGAAGTGGACTAAATTCAGTCATTTACTAAAAAATGTATTTTTGGTAGAACTCTAGAGGTTTTTTCAAAATTATTTTTAATTCAGTCTCTATTTTAATATGTAAATGCTCTCCAGATTAATTTTTCAGGTATGTAAGAACACAAGTATTTTAATTATATAATCAATATGAATGAAAGAAGATTTAAATTTTGGAAGACAATAATGTTGGCTCATCTTAAAGGTTATTATGAAATATTTTCCTTCCTTCTTTAAAAGCTACTTTGTTTTTAATAATCCATTCACTGTTATAAGATTGCTTTCATAAATATGTGTATACTTTAAAATATTCTGGCTATGACTGTGAAGTGCTATATGTTTTCAAAATAACAATTTTTCAAAGTCTATAAACAAAAATATATAGAGAGCTACTTCAGTTGTACATTTTGTACCTCTCTATTTCTCTGCCCTGTGTGCCTGCCTTCATATCTTAAAGTTCCCAGGTGGTTTCTCAATTTAAAATTCATTAGTTTTAAAGAAAAGTTACACTTTCTGTCCCATTGACTGAAGAAAGGAATACTTACATTTAAAACTGCATTATTTTAATTTACTGAATTAACTCAGATACTTGAGTAGCTGAAGTCTCTGGTAAAACTTCCTTTAAAACCCTTCTAGGAAACATTTTCAAGGAATTGTTCTTACATCTAAATTTATTCAATCTATTTATTATTCCATGTACAAGGAGGATGACCAGATCCTCATGACATAGACAAGGCTTCCTTAGTGTTTGAGAATATTTGAGAATGTTGTCAAGAAAATGAACCAGAGATAAGGCATGTATTGTTATGACCTGTTCCTGAGGAAGATGGTAATGGGAATCTTATCTCATATACCATATAATTAGAATTTACCTTTAAGATGATATTTTTATATACTGCTGTATTATAAAGTTATCCATATATTATTTCCTTATGGTATAAGGAAAGAATGATATAGAGCACTTTCATCATTCTTTAAACTTAAACGAAATTTCACGTTTAAAAAACAGAAGAGGGAATTTGGAAGAGTAGATCAGGATTAGGAGGAGAAATGAAAAAGCAAGGCCTGTGATTGCAAGCTATACTCAACTTGGTTTCAAGCAGCAAATTTCCTTTGCACTTTGAAGTAGCTAACCATACTTCACTCTGCTCCTTTCTCTGGGAACAAGCATTCCCAATTTAAATGGAAAAAAAAAGAGCTTATTGGAGCTTTTAAAGAAACTGACATTTTCTTAGTGGTGGAGGAAAAGTCTTCCACCTACAAAATAATCTTTTTGTTGATGTTGTTGTTACTGAGGATTGAGCTCCAGACCTTGTACTTGCGAGGCAGGCACTGGGACCACTGGGCTAAATCCCCAGCCCCAAATAATCACTCTTTTTCCTGAACTTTGGGTCAAAAAAGGAGGTGCAGATTTCTGCATTCTGGTTATTTAGGGAAATGAAGTTAGGTTGGCTAACAGATTTTTCCCTTCTGTGTATCTGTTTCAGAGGAGTGAAAGGCAGATCTCATGGATGAGAGGATAAGGGTTCATATACTCTAGCAAATGATATACTAGAGGGTGCTTGGCACTGGCTTACCTAAGGGGATCAATACGAATATCTATTTACAAATTTAAATATTTGTTCACATCTTTTCAAAAACAGGACTTAATATCCTTAATATGAATAGTAATCAAGGCATGCTTTCTATGCAGGGCAATACTGCAGATGTCTTTTGAGCATCTGAACTGTACCAACTGACATCCCATTGACAGAGCATTGATGCCTTAGAGGGTTCTTGAGCATAGCACAGTTATGTGTGCATTCCCCACCTATACATACACAGAATAATAAGAATAGTTAACAGTTATTGTATGCTTACTCTGTGCTGGGCCCTGTTATAAAGACCTTGTATGTATGGACTTCTTCACCTTTACTTCCATAAAATAAGTAGTATTATTTCCACTTGAAGATTAGAAAAACAGACACAGAATTTACACAACCTGCCTACCAGATTCCATAATTTCTAGGTACAAGAATTAAGATTTGATCATAGAAATATTGTCCCCAGAGCCTGTCCTCTTAGAAGTTGTTTTCTTACTAGCATACCATCCGGAGCAGATATTACATTGTCTGTGACTTCAAAGGGCCTGGACAATATAGAGATGTCTGCTCACAAGACTGTTAAAATTTCTACATTCTTTCCAAGTCCATCACTGGTACTCTTTATTAACAGCATCATGGAGGATCATTGCATCCCCAGGCTTTTCTTCAGATTTTCAGTTTGGTTTTAAAAATATTTTATATGCTGTCACATTTCTCTTGATTATCAGCTTTTTGCAATAAGAAACATTCCTAACCAGAGTGTAATCTTTCTTCCATGTAGCTAAATGACAAATCATAGCACATCTTCCCAGCATCTACCTCTCCTCTATTTTATCCCTTGATGTTGCATTATTCTTCCTAAATGTATATCTTATCCTATCGTTCCTTAGCACAATATTTTTTTTTTCTAAAAGATTTTGGTTTGATTCCAAACTGGCATTGAGGACCATGTATGGTCTTGGCTCAGCCATCTGGAATGCTATTACACCCTGATCTTCCACTACACTACTCACCCTTACTAATTATACCATTTCTGAGTTACCATATACATCTCAGATTTTCAGGCTCTTGTGTTTGCCTCCATACTATTCTCCACATCTACTTTTCCACCTATAGTATTCTCCACATGCAAACTTAATTTTCCATATCTCTAGCAACCATCAAGAGAATTGACATTTAAGGTTCAGCTCAAATCACACCTGTCACTGTGTTACTATATGCACTTTTGGTCTGTCTTCTCCCAGTAAACTGAGTTTGGATGCAATTAAATATATTTTACTTAGCTCTCAGCACAAGTACCTCGCATGTAGGTAGTTCTCACATACAATACTAAGTGTTAGCAGATGTACCGTCAAAGAGGCTTTTCACTTAGCCTACTAGCTGAAGGTGCAGAACTGTTTCAAAGCCTGAGAGTTCCAGAAGCTGAATGCCTAGATTGCTTCTCCCTTGCATAGATTTTATGGAATATTCTATTGAAAAAATTTATCCCTAATATTATCTGTCTGCACTTTTTCCCTCTATATCCATCTTTGTGCAGACCTCCTAGACCTTGAAACTTCCTTTTGCCTTTGTAAAATACAGCACATTTGTAATGAGAGAACTTCCATGCATGCACCTACCAATATTGAAACATAGCAAAAAATAAAGAAGTATGTGTAAGTGATAATTGGAATTTTGTTTTTGGCTGTATATTTTAATTCTGTGATTTTTCCTGGGTAAGAATTTTAAAATTTTAAATACATAAAATAATTATACATATTAGTGAGATATCATGTGATGTTGTAACACATACATACATTATGTAGTGTTCAAGTCATATTGAACATATCCCTTTGGGGCAAAACATTCAGAATTACCTCATCTGGTTATTTGAAAGACACAATATTATTGGTATTTATGTCACCATAATGTACTATATCTATATAATTTAGTAACCATTGATCAAACTTTCCCCAACCCTTCTACTGACCTACCCTTCCTCAGCTTCTCGTAACCACTGTTTCTACTGTCCATTACTATGAGATCAGCTAATTTTAGATTGCACGTGAGAGCCAGTTTACTTAACAGGATGATCTGTAGTTCCATCTTGTTGGGAACTGTGGACAATTTACTTGGATTTGCTGATGTCTGCCCTGCCCTGAGGGATCATCTACTGGGATTATTTAGGACATCTGTCCTGCCCTGCAGGATTTTAAACTACAAGGATTACTGAACTAGGAGTTAAGATTTACTTGGATTTAAGGATGTCTGCCCTGCCCTATGGGATCTTTAACTACAAGGGTATTTGTGGGACCACCCTGTTTTATGCATGCTAGGATTTTGGGTGTGAAGGCTTTGTACCAAGGTGAGCTCAGGGGATTGGCCTTTTCTGCTTGTGTGGTATTTGGCCTTTCACTGCTGCTCCTGAGAGTAGCAAAAGTGGAGCCCAGGTTCAGCCTTTTCATCAGGGTTCCAATTTTGTTGTTTGTTAATTCTTTTGCTGTGGGATTCACAGAGGACTGAAGCTTGCCACAAGGGTTCTGGCTGCATCCTCTTACCCTGTCTCCCATACCATCCATGTTGTAAATGACAAGATTTCATTTTTCTTGTAGATGAATAGTATGTACTGTGTATATGTACCATCTTCTCTTTACCCATTCATCTTTTTTTTTTTTTTTTTTGCTTTTTGGAGACAGGGTCTTGCTTTGTAGTTCAGGCTGGCCCTGAGCTCACTATAGTGCCCAGGCAAGCCGCCGCGAACTCAGCAATCCTCCTGTCCCTGCCTCCCGAGTGCTGGGATTACAGGCGTGAGCCACCACGCCCAGCATTATATGTGGTAACCAGGGATCGAACTCAGGTCCTTACGCTTGCGAGGCAGGTGCCGGAACCACTGAGCTAACCCTCCGGCCCTACCCATTCATCTTTTGATAGAAACAATTTAAATTTTTTGATGCATAGGTACAATGTTTCTCAAAATGCGGTTTAGGAGCTACCTAGGAAGATATATATTAAATCCACATTCCTGCATTTCCATCCCAGACCTACGAAATCATTTTCTGAGTATTCAGCATTTAGCATACTCCCCAGATGATTTTTTTTTTGCTTTTTGTTTTTTTCATTTGTTTGTTTGTTTGTTTGAGACAGGGTCTTGCTTTGTAGTTCAGGCTGGCCCTGACCTCACTATGTAGCCCAGGCAAGCCTGGAACTCAGCCATCTTCCTGCCTCTGCCTCCTGAGTGCTGGGATTACAGGCACGAGCCACCACGCCTGGCACTGTGGTATATGGTATTGATTGCTGGTGGGCGTAAATCACCACATCCAGCACTGCATGTGGTTACCAGGTTCGAACTCAGGACCTTGCGCTTGCGAGGCAGGTGCCAGAACCACAGAGCTAAATCTCCGGCCCCCCCACCTCCCCAGGTGATTATTTTTTACAACTGTTTTTTGAGAACCACTGTCCACAGTAAAAAATAAAATATTAAATCCTCATCTATATTCCCTGTATATAAGAATATTAATTGCTTTGTGGAAAACTGTCTTTGAGATGATTTGAATTTTTTGTTCTAATGCTGGAAGTCTTGGTCTGTTTATATGATGGACTACCCACTGCTGTTCAACAGAATTCTTTGCAATAATGAAATATACTGTGTCTTCACAGACCCACAAAGTAACCACTAGCTACATGTGACTCCTGAAACTGAAGAACTGTATTTTTATTTTGTATAAGTTTAATTAAATTGAGTTTTACGTAGTCACATGTGGTTATTGGATATAGCATTGGGAATACAGCTCAAGAAAGTTTGATTATGTAGATGGAATAATTCTCTTAGAGATCTGGATGGCCACGGTGATGATAGTATCAATGGGAAAGCAAAAGGAACATTGTTTCCTTTGACAGATAGGGAATTGCATTTCTTTTTATGGATAATTTAAACTTTAAACATGGCCTAAAGTGAGTTATTCTCAGAAGTGATTTAACAAATTATGATCTCAATTAAATTTAAATGAGATCTACACTCTGCATTTCTCATCAGTACTATTTTTCTCATCATATTGGTTTGCTGTTAAGGGCTGGTTATTAAGCCTTGATTTCTAAACTACAGATAAGAAACTTCAGTTAATCAGAAGAAAGAGTTCCTAGCTCCAGTGCTTAGGTCATGGACACTTTTATACATTTTAGCTGTCATAGACCCTTCCACTGATTATTCTCTTTTAGGTTGTTTAACCCCATTAGCCCCTCACTACTTTTCAGTTTCCATTTCCTTTTCTGACATATCTTTGAACCAGTACCATATTCTTTTTTGTATGATTTCACTATTTAAAAAATCATTAAACTTTTGGAAGAATTTGAATCAGAAATAGTCTGTCTCAATGGAAAGGGACATAAATCTAGACTTATTTGGTTACTGTACGGAGTTCATGTGTATTGGTTATTGGTGGCTTTAAAAGGAGGCCAGTATCAGAATCTATAGTATTAGAAGAAATGCATGGGTAATGTACTTGAGTATCGCCACCTATGGAAACTATATTGTACGTAATTATGCCAGCTTGACCTCCCTCTGTTGCCTAAGTCTCAGTTGTTTGTACTCTTTTCAATTGCTAAAATTTTTAGGACATCCTGAAATTCCCTTTTCTCCCTTCCGTTCTTTACTTTCTTTGGCTCTGCTTTTTGTTTTCAATGGACAGCAGACCCCCCCCCCCTTTTTCTACCATTCATACTCACTCCTAGAATCCATTGTTGTGTTCAGCCTCTGTGAACTGCATAGAAGAGTTCAAAACGGGTGTTTTAAAGTGCCACTCAGGGCCACCCTGGGGCACTCTGCAAATAGACTCTTTTGTTTTGAAAACTAAAGAGACATTACCTCAGCTATGACAGTTTGGAGAAATATCCAAAGACAAAACTCCTCTGGGTCCAAGGGAAAATTTTAACCCCTTGCCTCTTCTTCCCCCAGACTGAATGTACAATTTTTGGTCACAGTTTTACTTTATTTAAAAATACAGACATTTCTCCTTTTGGTGAAAAAGTTTACCCTGATCAATCCCTTCATAATTTAATCTAGAATGGAGAAAAGGTGCTTTAAAGATGTGCTATAGGACTATGCTAGGATCTTTACTTAGGTTATTTAATCCTTAATTAGCACACTCTGTTAGTTGTCCTTACCTAAGGCTGTTTATACTACTAATTTGTTTACATCTGTGTGTCAAATTCCAACAAAGCCTGCATTCTTGTTGCTTTTTGCTAATATGTGTAATTATGAATGGATGTCCCCCCTTGTGTGTGTGACAGGGAGAAAGGGAGATAGAAGGAGAAGGAAAAAAAAGAGGAGGAGCAGGAAAGAGAAGCTGATGAGGAAGAAGGAGGAGAGAAGAAAAGTTATTAGTACTAGGGTGTTCCCTCACAGAAATCCCAGATGAGTGAAATTAGAGAGTACATAAAGAAAATACTTCCCATAATAGTACTGCAATGAACAGGAATCGTCATGTGTTCAGTTAACATTTCTAAGAAGTTGTAAAGAATACATTCTTTAGATTCTTCATATACTCTGCTCATTGCCACTCCTAGTCCCTGCTCCAAAGTGCTACTCTTGCTGACAAACATGATTGCCATTTCCCAGAAACCCTGATCTTTGGTTTGGAGGTGGGGCAGAAACTCTAAAGACCCACAAACTTTATATACTTGGCTGTGTCATGGAAATTTGCCTGGCTTATTCAGTGAAAGTTTTGCAGATGGAATTCATCTCAATTTTTGATAAAGAATGTGAAGAACATGAAATAACTATGATAATCTATGTATAATAAAAATGAAAATAAACTTAAAGCGAGAGCATTCCAAAACAGTTTTTTGGTGGTGTATTATATTTTATCATATTTATAAATATCAAACAAATAGATCATCATCAAAAGTAAATTTGATTCATTTTAAAAAAATTTTTATCTTTATTGGTACATTGTATATACACATCATGACAGGTGACAGAGGATAGTAAACTATATTAAGAGTGTGCAATATGATATAGCATTTAAAAAGCCAAGATGGTTTTGAGTAACTGACATGGATATGGACAAATAACTTATTAGAGCAAAGTGGTGAGAATTCCTTTTTAATTGGTAATAAGACCATGCTCAAGTTTCCTTTCTCTGGTATTGAGATGCTTGAAATGGAAAAGAGCAATCAAAATGCTTAAAGAATCTGGAGAGCATGGTTTATGAAGGTGGGACACAAAGTAAATACAGTAAAGACAGCTTGAGTAGTTTGTGAATATTTGTACTCATGGCTATTTTAAGTGGTGTGAGCAATGAAGAGCACAATCTGGCAGAAGAAAGGATAAGCACAGGCAGAAACTGGACCATTGGAGAAATGAGCCTGAGAGTCCAGTAGTATCTCTTCCCTTCTCAAGCAGTATTTCCTCAGTGCCCTACCCACAGGCCTTGTGAGGCTCTAATGGGGAGGGAAATAAATGGTCTGGGTAGAAATCGTCTAGAGGAATTGAAGTGAGAAAGACATAACTGTTTTTTCAAATATTTACCACTAGGGGCTGGGGTTGTATATATCACTGATATTGTACTTGGCCTTAGAATGAATGAGACCCTGGGATTCATTCCTGGCACCAGAAACAAACATTCCACCCTTCATACCCCAGAAAAGGAAAAAATCCTCACAGTTCACTAAAGATATCAGAATTGATTCATAGACAGAAATGCTTTCTAGGGTTACTGTTATAGAGTATGTTGGACTATAGGTAGGTTATGTATTGTACATCTCAGAAAGCTAAAAGAACTTTAAAAGTTTTTTCCTTTTTATCATTAGTGACTACTAATTTTACAAGATTTTGAGTTTCAATGTGTATAATATATTTTGATCATACAGATTTTGAAAGTTTTCGCCACAAAGAAATCTTAAATGGTTGAGGAGATAAGTATCTTTGACCTCATTTAAATGTTTTACTATGTATACATGTGTGAAGCATTACTTGATAACCTCATTAATACATAACAACTTTTGTATTTTAGTTTATCAGTTAAAGTATAAGTAAATGGATATTCTTATTTAAAATAAAAAGAATTCCAACCCAACAGCAGACTCTGGAGTACATTTCCTTGGCTGGCCTCATGTCAAGGCAGCTGAAGCAGGAGCTCCAGCACTGAACCTCACTCATGGAATGTGATCTATGGCAGTGGCCTCCTTGGACCTTTGCCACAGGGATTTGTAACTGGGAGTAGCACAAGGGTTCCATTAGAACATTAGAACACAGTTCCAAGGTGTGAATCCTAAGGTTGGGCTTTATAGTTAGGCTCTGGTATGAAAAGGACAACGAGTACAATTTCACTGCAGGTGATTTTTCACTTGAGATTTTTTTTTTTTTTTGAGATAGGGTCTCGCTTTGTAGTTCAGGCTGGCCCTGAGCTCACTATGTAGCCCAGGCAAGCCTCGAACTCAGCAATCCTGTCTCTGCCTCCCAAGTGCAGGGATTACAGGCATGAGCCACCACGCCCAGCACTGTGGTATGTGGTATGGATTGGTGGTGGGCATGAGTCACCACGCCCAGCATTCTATGTGGTTACTGGGATCGAACTCAGGACCTTGTGCTTGCAAGGCAGGTGCCAGAACCACTGAGCTAAATCTCCAGCCCATCACTTGAGATATTTTGACACCAACTTTTTTTGTATGCCTAAGGTATCAGTGAGTCAGGATAAGTCAGCCAGTGCTACTTAGCTAGCATCTACCATATAGGTCATCTGTGCTTAACCAACCCTGTGAGGGGGGGACTTGAAGTTGTTTAGCCATTTTGGATCCCCAGGGCACTATTGGCAAGCAGCCCCTCCCAAGATACTATGTTGCCCCTTGCTGTTATGAAACAGATAATAGGTAAATAGATTTTTTTTCTAGAATTTCAACTTTTCTCTTTTTAGTATATAATAATTCCCAGTAATTTTAAAGTGTGAAGTCAAGTAGAGACTGATACTCCATAGGATCTTAAATCTGGATCATAATAGACCAACTGCCAAATGATTTTCTATGATTCCAAGTTAAAATGATTGACCGAAAGAAAAGCACTGCCGAATACAGCTCCAGTTTCTTATGTCTTATGGACATACGCTGAAATATTTAAGCCTTTAGACAAATGGTTCATTCTGAAGCTTTGGGAGCAACTTGTAAAAATCAATGTCCTTTATGTTTAAAGGACAGAGGGTGGAAAGAGAGAAAAGGCAAAATCCAGATGATGTGTATTTATTAATTTAACTACTAGTATTGAGTACATTGTGGGGTGTTTGTTCTTCCTAACATTTGCTAAGTATTACCCTTAAAGCCACTGAAAAAGAGAGCAGTCTAGTAGATAAGCCCATTGCTGTGCGACTGAGCCAGACAGCAAATGAATATTAGAAATGGCCTAAACCACAGTATCGTTTTATTGTTTCCTAGGAAATCACACTTGATACATATGACTCTAGTGGGAATATGCAAGTATTTATTCACTCCTGGCTAATGAGGAAATGATTAAGAATGAGAAAAAAAAGGTTTATAGATGGAAGTTTAGAAAGACTTTGTAATATAAGCATTTTATTAGTTTGTAACATCCTGTCTTATAACGCTTTGTAATGTGTGCATTTTATTACTTTCTGATATATGCATTTTATCTCATAATCCTAAATCATTTTGGATACTGGCTTTTTTTAGTAGCTTTAATGATTGAGCATTTAAATAAATGAACCAACTCTCTTTCCCTTTCAGCCTATACCCATTGCTGTTATTCTGAGGTATAGGCCCATCCACATAAACTACAAAATCTACATTAATCGAGCCTACTGGACTGATAGCACTGATTCTGTGTGCCCCTTAGGGAAGTGATTCCACTCTGTAAAATCTTGTCAAAACTCTTTTTTAAGCCATCCCAGTGTGGAGTTGTATGTCATTTTGGTTTTATAAATATATTCTGTAGGCTCTTTGCTTTCATGATGACAGTATTTGCAGGACAAATATGTCATTTTGAGGAAGCTCAGTTATCTTCTTTTCATTGTTGCATGTATTTTGGTATCATTTATAAGAAACCATTGTCTAACTCAAGGTCATGAAGATCTATTCCCTTTATCTTCTAGAAATTTTAAATGTTGAGTTCTTGCATAAAAGTATGGGGTACATTTTAATTAGTTATTGTTTATAATATGAGGGAGGAATGAGGGAGGGATCCAGCTTGATTATTTATGTGAATACACAGTTGGCCCAGTATCACTTGTTGAAAAGACAAGTCTTTTTCCATATCATAGTCTTTAAACCTTTGTTGAAAATCAATTGAAAGTAAATATAAGGGCTTTTTTTATTTCACTTTTAATCTTCACTGATACACACAAACATAAAATTTGTACTTATTAATGGAGTACCATGTAATGTTTGGTACAGCTATCTATTTTTCTATCTGTCTGTATATAGTATAGTATTTCAACCAGGTCAGCCGGGTATGAGGGTGCACATATGTGATTGAGAAACAACTAGGAAGCTGAGGCAGAGGTATCACCATGAGTTTGAGACCAGCCTGGGCTACAGAGTGAATGGAAGGCCAGTCCAAGCTACATAGCAAGACCCTGTCTCAGGAAGATAAATGGTCAAATGTATTTCTGGCCTCCAACACTTACAGTTTTTTTTTTTTTAGCAGATAAAGTAATTTCAAAATAGTTCCCTCTATTTTTTGAAATATATAGTTACATAATTGTTACCTATAGTTATCCTCTTGTGCAATACTACATCAAATATTCTTATTCTTAACCATAACTTAGTAGCCATTGATCAGCCTTTTGCATTGCTCTTGCCACTTAAGTCTCTGGTGTGTCATAACCACCATTTTATCCTCAACTTCCATGATGTCAAGTGTTTAATTATATGCCATATTTGAACGAGATCTTGCTGTATTTGCCTTTCCTTGCCTAACTTACCTCACTTAGCACAATAATCTCTAGTTTCATCCATGTTGCTGCAAATGTCAGGATTTTATTCTTTTTATGCCTGAATGGTATTCCATTGTGTATGTGTAGCACATTGTCTTTATTAATCAGTTGATGGGACATTTCAATTGTTTCTGACTATTTTAAATAATGCTGTGATGAATAGAGGAGTGCAAATGTCTCTTAAACATATGATTTCATTTCCTTAGAATATATATTCAGTACTGGGATTGTTAGATCATATGATAGATACATTTTAACATTTTGAGGAATCTCTATACTATTTTCTACAATGGTTATACCTAATTTACCATCCTACTAACAGTATTCAAGGGTTCTTTTTTCTCCATATCCTGGCCAGCACTTGTTAACTTTGGTCTTTTGATATTAGCCATTCTTACAACAGTAAAGTGATATCTGATGATTGTGGTTTTGACTCTCATTTCCCTGCGTACAAGTGCTGTTGAACATTCTTTTTTTTTTTTTACGTGCCCATTAGCCATTTGAATGTCTTTTAAAAATGGAAATTTTTATTGGTACATTTTATATACAGCTCACAATCATACTTGACATTGGGGAATTTCGGCCAGTATATGACATGAGTCAATTCTCATTTTTACCCATATCCCTACCCACCCCACAACCCCCACCCCATATACATGTTCTTTATTTTTCTTTCCACATTATACTCTTTCTCCTCATTACTTTTCCCTACCACATTTCCTTTGAATATTTCCTATTTCACAAAATCTATCATACATTCTAGAACTTATTTACATCTACAGGTTCTCATACCAGAGAAAATATGTGGTATTTACATATCTGTGACCTATTTATTTCACTTATTTGTGTGTTCTCAAGGTGTGTCCATTTGCACATAAATGACTGAAACTTGTTCTTTATGGCAGAGTAATACTCCATTATATTTTTAAAAAACTGCATCTTCTTTATTCATTCTCCAGTTGGTGGGCATCTGCGTTGTTTCCAAGATTGGGCTATCACAAACTGAGCTGCTGTGAACATGGGTGCACATATGTCTTTACGATATGATTCTTTTAATTCCTTTGAGTATATTCCTAGGAGGGGAATAGCAGGGTCAAATGGGACCTCTAATCCTAGTTTTCTGAGGAATCTCCACACTGATCTCCACAATTGTTGCACAAGTCTACAATCCTACCAACAGCCTCGCCAGCATTTATTGCAGGTTAATTTTGCAATAGCAGTCATTTTTTTGTGGAGTGAGATGAAATTTCAGTGCTGTTTTTATCTGCATCTCACGAATGACCAGTGATGTTGAACATTTCTTCATATGCTTCTTGGCTGCTTTTACTTCTTCCTCTGAGAAGTGTCTGTTCATTTCAGATGCCCATTTTTGAACTGGGTCTTTAAACTTGGGGAGCCCGATTTGTTTATGTTCTTTATATATTCTAGATAGTAGTCCTTTATCTGACAAACAGCTAGTAAAGATTTTTCCCCATGTTTTTGGTTGTCTTTTAGCAGTGCCAGTGACTTCTTTTTCTCTGCAGAAGCTTTTTAGTAGGAGGAGATCCCATTTGTTGATTCTTTCTGCTAGTTCTCATGCTATAGAAGTTACTATAGTTCTGATAGTATGTTTTGAAGTTAAATAATGTAATATCTGGTATTTTGTTCAAAGTGGCTTTAGATACGGTTATTTCTTTTGCTTTCTTTTGGATGGAAAGATTGCTTCCATGTAAAATTTAGGATTATTTTGAATTCTTTAAAGAAGACTTTAGTATTTTATAGGGTTGCACTAATTCTATAAATTGTTTTAGGTAGTGAAGACAGTTTAGTTATGTTGGCTTTTTAGTCCATGAACAGGGGGTGTCTTTTCACTCTTGCAAGGAAAGATTACTGGAGGATCTTACTCAGCTGCCACCTTGCCTGAACTCCACTACAGGTTTACTTCTAATTCTCAGTTTCCCCCCCCCCCCACATATATATGTGCCTGCTCCTATGCAAGGACCACACAGTCTTGATAATTGTCATTTGTGGTCATTTTTGAAGTCAGAAATCGACAGTCCTTTAACTTCCTTGTCAAGCAGTTAGTTTTGGCTATTTTGAGTTTCTTTCATTGGTATGTGAATTTCAGGATAAATATGTCAATTCATGCCACAAAGTCAGTTTAAAATCAGAATCTATAGACTGACTACTTTTTTAAAAAGCACACAAATCACTCAGAATAAGATTCCTTGAGGGATGGGTCTGCAGTTTCCCTGTAATCTTTCTCACCACTAGCACCACTTCAGAACTAAAACACTACCTTTCACAACTATCCTTTTGTTTCCTAAGTAGTCTGAATTCTTATGGTGTATATATATATGGATTAAGAGATAACCAAATGAAGTGCTCCTTTAGTGGCCCACATACCTGTTGCTTTTGATTGGTATTATCGTAAGTGAAGCAGGTAAGAAGTTGTTGGAGAAAATTAGCTGTCAGAGATGGTTTTCTTTCACTCAGTTTTATCCTAGAGTATGCATATTTTATGTGCATATAAACATGTATGCACGTGTTAGTGTCAGTATCTGTGTGAGTGGTAATAACTGTGTGAGTTTCTGTGCGTGCTTCTGTTTTAATCCTTGGGCATGGATATATGCATATGCATGTGTGTGCACAAGTATTACATGTGTGTGTTCTTTTTGTATCTTTTAAGCCTTAATAATAGTACTTTTTGATAATAGAATCAAGTGTTACAGATGACATTTTATCCTTTTAGCTTAGCTTATTGAGATTTCAGAATTACATGAGAATCTAGCCTTCCTATTTCTGCTATCCTTGTTTGACACTAGTTTGTGCATTTACTTATGGGTTGTTAAGGTGCACCTCCACATATCTCCGTAGTATCCTGCTACCCCACACTACTGTGATTGCCTGTACTTCCAACCTTGTGATACTCATTTATTGATCTTTGCCCTTTCTTCCCACTCTGTACAATCAAGGAGTCAGTTGTTCTACAGAACCTTTAGAATTCTTTCATACTCCATGCCTCAGATGCTGTCAAAAGTGCGAGGTCATGTGTTTGCCAGTTACAGATGAAATACTAATTACTATATGACTTTGTAGGCCATGACAGCCTAGCATATGTGTTAGAGTATGGGAAATAGAAAACCAATCCTGAAGAGTAAAGAATACTCAATCAAGATTTTAAATCTTGGTAAAATAGAAAACTAGTACTGTATATTACTCCTAGTTAAAAAAAATTTTCCCCTTCTTTTCCTTTCATTTTTTTTCTGTCATTGCTTCCAATAGCATGATAATCTACCAACCAGAGGTAGGTTAAAAATGAAACTAGGTAATAGTTTAAACTTTTAACTCCTAGCTGATCCTCAAATCAAGGAGAGAGGGAACATATCACCTTGGAGAAATAGCAGAGTATCATAGGTCAAGGAGACCTACTTTGAAAAAGATTTCTTGAAGGTTCTTACATGATCTTCAGTGAGTATTGAGAACACTCAATAGACTAGTTGAGAATCACTGAGATAAATAAAAATAACTACTATATCACCCATGAGTATTTTATATTTATCAACTTTCAGTGATTTCCTTTATCTTAATAAATGCTTTGTCTTACAAAATAAACCAAAACAAAACTAATGCTGAAGAAAATACAATCTACTTAGAGCAGCTTCTTAGCACTTTCCAGTGCTTGCAATTTGCAGCATCCATTAGCTATGTGGAATTAAGTGAGGTAATGAATTTCTTGCGTACAAGAGGAAAAAGTACATGATCCAGTGTATCTAAAGCTCTAGAAAATTAAACAGAGAGGGAACACAATTGTCTGAAATGGATGAAGGGGAAAAAATGCTCTGGGAGGTCACCTCAAACTTCAGAATACTTTTAAAATATATAATTGCACTAATTAGAGATTCTATATTTGTTGATGATCTCCTTTTTGAGATATAAAAATGAGAAGGTTAAACCTCAAGTATATTTTAGTATCAATTACTCTAAAAACATATTTAGATAAATTCCTATGTGAGTTTTCTGTTCCTGAATGATGCAGAAAGGAAAATGTATGGGGGTGATATATGGAGCTCCTTATCTTCCCCTTTTACTTGTTTGATGATATCATGCGGAAGAACACTTTTATAATAAAGACCTCAACTGCTGAAATAAAATAAAGGCAAATGCCATAGATTATTTGATTCTTTGTCCTCATTCTTAACCTTCCCAAGTCCTACTTAACTTATTCAGCTCAAATCCTACATATCACAGAAAGCGACCTCTTATGCTAAGGTACATTTATTTTACCCTTCTATGAACCGTATCTATAATCTATGCTAGCCAATCCAGTGTTTCATGATGCTTGGGTATCCCTCTTTCTTTCTTTCTTTCTTTCTTTCTTTCTTTCTTTCTTTCTTTCTTTCTTTCTTTCTTTCTTTCTTTCTTTTTCTTTCTTTCTTTCTTTCTTTCTTTCTTTCTTTCTTTCTTTCTTTCTTTCTTTCTTTCTTCCTTCCTTCTTTCCTTTTTCTTTCTTTCTTTCTCCTTCTTTCTTTCTTTCTTTCTTTCTTTCTTTCTTTCTTTCTTTCTTTCTTTCTTTCTTTCTTTCTTTCTTTCTTTCTTTCTTTCTTCCTTCCTTCCTTCCTTCCTTCCTTTCTTCCTTTTTCTTTCTCTCTTCTTTCTTTCTCTCTCTCTTTCTGTCTTTCTTTCTCCCCCTTCCTTCCTCCCTTCTCATTCTTTGCCTCCTCCCTTCTTCCCCCTCTTTTGATGATTCCTCTCTCCTCTTCTCAATGCCCTTCCCTACTACTATGCCACATCCCTACTGCTTTTTAAACTTGCTAAGTCACTAAGTTGCCCATCCAGGGCTCCAATAAACTTGTGGTCCTCCTGCCGCAGAATCCCAGAATGCTGTGCTTATTGTAGTGTACTGCCATGCCTGGCTTCCCATTCTTTAGTAAGTCAGTTTATATGTGTTAAATTCTTTCCCCTTATTAGTGATATGAATGAGTACTGTAAATTGATGTTGGAAGGAAATGATGGCATTTTTTAAAAAAAGGATAGTGTCTTATTCCCTACTTTAGTATTTCCCATGATATATAAAATATATTTGAATCTATGGAAAATTAACTAACGCTATTATAATTAAGATTTTACCAATGTGGTTTTCCAGCTTAAAGATTTGCAAGTGCATGTTGTGATGGATATACTGTGTATAAATAGCTTTAGTCACTGCCTAAGTTGGCAGCATTCTTTCCTTGCTTCATACTAGTCTAAGCTAAGGTACTGACAGTTCTTGGTGGCCTTGTTACTGGCTCCTTATCATAATCACTACCTGGAGAGTGCAGAAGTGTCATCAGTTAACTCCCTGCAATAGGATAGGAACATAGAAAAGAAAAGCAGCACTTTCTCTTTCTTCTCTAGGTATCCAAAATCTATACGTATAACTGTATCTTTGTTAAAGTTCTCTATAGAACATAGATAAAAAGTTCACTTAGATAGAACCATCCTCTTTTTTATTTTTTACATAGACTCAAGGGGGCAAAATAAGCATGCCTTTCTGGAAAGACAGAGCAGCTTTTAATTCACAGCGGTTGCTGTGACAGTAAAACACACTAGTCATTGGCAGAGTGTACGTTAAAGGGATTTATATATTTAATCATTTCCCCTCTGCACTGTCTCACCCTTGTGCGTCTTCCTTGTAACATTAGGTAGAATACAATGCTGACAATTGCTTCTCTACCCTCTAGTTGAAGTTTAAAATTATGAACGCTGTATAATGAAATGGTGATTTTTATTCTGTCTTGGTGGTAAAAAGGGATTTGCTGATGTGTAAAATGAGACAAAGATAAATAACAAACAGATGTTCTCACAAAATGTTCATTAAATCCCTGCCTAGTGGAAGATGCCGGATTACATGTGTTCAAACTCTTAATGTGTTAGAGAATAAGAGCCTTTATACCTTTAATGTTCAATTTAAGAAAGACTATATAGCTTTCTCTGTTAAAAAAAAATCATACTAATCAGTGACTTATAGTCTCTTCCTCATTTCAACGTGGCTTGTCATGACTGTTTTTAAACTTTTCTTATTTGTTTTGGCAGTTCCAATTATCCAAGCAGACATAACCTTATTGGAGGATTATGAAGTGGGTTTAAACTCTTTTAAGGCCCCAGAGAAGAGTTATTTCACATATGAAAGTTACTGCTTTTTCTTGGATCAACTATAATGGACTGTCTTCCATGAGTATGTGATAATCATTTGGGGGGTGGGGTTAAAATGGAGAGCAGGAATAAGACCATCCTTACCTTGCCCTCTGGTTCTTCCACACAAAGTAGAATTTGTAGTTCTTCACATAGTATTATTCCTAACGTCAAGGCCTTCCTGCTACTCGTAAGCCATTATTCTGCTGTGCTGAGTGTTACTTAGTTGTTTATGTCTGGTAAGTTACAATATGCACTTGCATGCTCTGACAGTGGAAATTCCTACTTCATCTAGGGAAGAGAGTAACCAGACAAGAGATGACATTTGATCTGAGACTTGAAGAATGGTAGAAGTTCATTAGAAAAGAGCAAAAATCATTTCAGTGAAAGGGAACAGTGAAAGACACAGAGTCTGAAAGAACATGAGAAACTTTTAACTAATTACCAATGATTCATTGATTAAATTTGGCTTTATGTCTCAGTTTCCTTATAAGGATCAAATGTGTGTCTGTGTGTATGTGTATGAATGAATTCAGAACACTGGCCACCACATGGTATGTGAGTAGAAAAGTGATAAAAAGTCAAGTTGAAGGAATAAGTGTTCATGAGGGGACAGGTTATGAATTTACACTGAGCTAAGGAATAGCAATAAGAACTTTTTCCTTATAGGTATTTGGGAAATATTATGGAGCTTTATGCTGAGCTTTTAAATATGTGACAAGATTTGCATTTTTGAAAGACCATTCTGTGCCTTCTGAAAGTTAAATCTGAATGGAGAGAAAGATTTCTGAAAAATGGTGCTAAGAGAGATCAGTTATAAGGTTTTTTGCTGTGGTCCGTGTAAAAGAGGATGAAGGATCTAAATTAGAAGAATGGCAAGGGGAATGGAAAGATGTACAAATTCAAGAAATATTTCAGAGTTACCAGGTATCACACACCAACAACTAGTGATGTGTTTTGTTTAGCCTACCCACTGTTTAAATTTGAATGCATTTACATGAAATATACATTCTTTGGTTTGACTTAGATTCTGCAACATCCTACTGTATTGCCTTACTGGTGGTGTTGCCTGGTTTATCTTTTTGTGAGTGAGGGAGAAAAAAGAGTTAAGGATGGCCACTGTATTTCTAGATTGGATGACCAATCTAGACCAACAGAGGTACCAGTAGACTAGATTGAGAATTCAGAATATGAACAAATGAGGAAGAAAAGATCAGTTATGTTTGGAGTATGTTAAGTTGGAGGTAGCGATAGGATATCAATTGGAAACATGGATCTGCAGGTCAGGAGTAAGTCTACACAGAAGACAGATTTTGAGAAGTCAGTTTGTAAGTAACAGCTGAAACCATTTAGGTGGATAGTACCATTCAGAAGGTATATTTCTAATACTAAAAGAGGAATCCCACGCTAAGAAACCATTCAAATAACCAGAAATAATACTAAAAGAAAAAGAATTTTGGGTATAGTATAGATTAGTCATTCTTAAAACGTGTTTAATGGTCCCGTGGGGCTCCACAAAATTATTCCAAGGAAACTGAGCAAGCAAAATAATGATTCTAAGATTTTTTTTTTTTGCCTTTTCCACAGTGTTGACATTTCACTGATGGTGCAAAAGCAGTTGTAGAGGAGATTGTTGGTGCCTTGATATGAATCGATGGAAATGTACTAGTTAGTGATTGTATTCTTTAATACCACATCTGGCAGTTAAGCAAACAAGACCCATTTTAATTTAGTACTATAATTTGTAAGTACATATTAATTTTTTATATATTGAGCCTTGTGTATATATTAATATATTTATGCATCAAAAGTAAAGTACGAATAAAGCATTTATGATTTGTACTGAAGTGTGGTATCTTAAGGTAAAGTACTTGCATGATTGAGTTCCAAACCAAACTAGCAGTTTGTTGCATGAAACTGCAATTTTACTTGAACTAACAACTGACAAACTATGGTTATTCTATGTCACTACATATTTGGCAGCTATTTCCTCAAAAATAAAGTGAGCCTGTCATTTTAAGGAAGCCCAACATTTGTGGCCAATGATAAATTTGAGCTTTCAGATGCACATTAGAATTTGGAACACTTGTATCTGCCACCATGAGCAAGAGGTTCCCAATGCAGACTTCTCTGCTGAAGCCGGTGGTAATATTAACTAATATGATTCTTAAAGTATTGTATATGAATTGTATCACTATTTGGAAGATCTGTGTAACTCAGTGAACCAATATTTGTCAAATGATGAATACATGTTGATATTAAGACATGCCTGAGAAAATTCCACTTAGAATGCAAAACTGACCAATGATTTTAATATAACAAAGTTCATTAAATAGATTCATTTTCTTCATTGTACTAAAGGAGCTATCACTGTCAAATTTTAGTGTAATATCAAAAATAGCCACAGTTATCTAAAATATCATTTAAATATTCCTCCATTTTCCAACTACACATTTACATGAGGCTAGATTATCTTCTTTTACTTCAGTGAACAAATCATAACAGATTAAATGGAGAAGCAAATCCAAAATTCTACCTTCTATTAAGCTGTCTGCCATAAAAAGATATTTGTAAAATTATAAAACAAAGCTATACTCTTGGTGATTTTACTATGCTTTGGAAAATGTAGTTCTGATAATTAACAATTAAATAAGCATTTGATTTATTGTGGTATTTTCATAAGTAGATAAATATATAGCTAGAATTTCCAACATAGTAAATATTAAATAGATACATGCAACAACAAACAAAGTCTTTTTGGCACTCTCAATATTTAAACAAATAATAAAATGTTCCTAATACCTAATGTGTTTTGGAACTTCTATTATAAAGTATTAAAAGAAAGTGGAAGGGGGAGTAACTGGTGAAACTCATCTCAGTGTTAAATAATCTAGAATTCTATAAGGAAACTGCGACAATGAACATCAGAACATGGAAATATGTGTAGACCTAGACGTTAGATACTAAAGAAGTTAAGAGTTTAGGGCCGGAGGGTTAGCTCAGTGGTTCCGGCGCCTGCCTCGCAAGTGCAAGGCCCTGAGTTCGATCCCCGGTAACCACATATAATGCTGGGCGTGGAGACACGCCCACCAACAATCAACACCGCATACCACAATGCCGGACGTGGTGGCTCACGCCTGTCATCCCAGCACTCGGGAGGCAGGGACAGGAGGATTGCTGAGTTCGCGGCGGCTTGCCTGGGCACCATAGTGAGCTCAGGGCCAGCCTGAACTA